>CP045894.1:2388087-2438357 GCA_013387185.1 Caligus rogercresseyi
TTTTAAATTAAATCGTTCGTCGTTCATCGTCAGTTTGTCGTTCGTCATTCTGCAAAAATTGACGACAACACAAATGAACGATAAATCAACAGTCTGGATATATACATATATTTATATGAATATATGACTATGTAATAATTCATTTAAAAATCACAAATTATTAGTCCATCAGTATGGGGAAGAAAAGGCAATAAGTAATAATATTTTAAGTCTTTCTCGTACATCGCCCGATTGTCTATTTCGTGATGGACGTTTCCGTTTTCCTTTGGAAAGAGCAGCCCCATTTACACCCCCCCCCCCCCCCCCCCCCCTGTTCCATGGCACCTCAAAATGTCTTCTTTAAGCTTTTAGAGGGAGCTGAGTCTATTGCCAACGTCCATATAAAAAAAGCTTTCCCTTCCAGGGGAATGGAATCAAGGATATTAAATTCTCTCTCTGGAATCTACGACGGAAAAAAGTTCACGGCTCAGTTGCAGATATCTGCTGGCTGTTTATCCTTTGATTTCCATTGCTTTAATTGTGGCAAGTTGTACAACGACGTCGAGCACGCTTTTGTTGACTGTCCGCTTGTCATAATATAAAAAAGTTTCTGACATCAACGTAAGGGGATTTAAGGTCACCAACTGCAAATATACGAAATCAACAATCCTCTTCGGTCTTCTAAAGAAAAAAGGTCACAATTCCATAAAAGTAAAGCTATTGAATTTGCTCTGTCAAACTCCAAAGCATACATAGCGAGTTGTTTGACGAAAAAATAAATAGTAAAACCATTATTCTTCGATCTGTGATGCTCTCAGCTGCCGCCCGATACACCGCCCTCTCCCTCAAGATCCCCTCCGACACCGAGGACTCATGGTCCATGCGGGGAACGTCATCAATTTATCCATCCAAATCAAAAGGAATATTTTAAAATTATGCAAAAAATATTGAAATATTTAAATAGATACCCGTTTGATATTGTTTTTGTTTTTACCTCTTGTTTAGATTTTATTATAACTATAATGTTATTTTACTTATATATTATTTTTATATAATTTATATAACATCTAAACAATAAAGAGAGAAGAAAAAAAAATTATATAGAAACAGAACATGAGCGATATGATTAGTATTTTGAGAATGAATTCTCTCTGATTGAGGTTCACCCCTCAAGAGAGACAAGTATTTATATTGCTGTTGCATAATAAATAATAAAATACATCTCCTTTTCTTTCAACCACTCACGTTTAAAAAAAAGCATCACCTTTTCCTTTCCTAATAGGTGAAAACTCAAACTCACCAATAAACATTATTTTTTTCATTTAATGATCCACATTATAAGCAAATGACAAGGGTTGCCTCCATGAAAGAAGACGGAATGTCCACGTCGAATCATTTGGCATATCTCTCAAGTATGCATAAGGTGTAAGGAAAGTACACTTTTTTTCTCCATATATAACCTAGAATTCCAAATCATATAATTTATTTATGTGATCTACTAAATCCCAAACAAATATTTTCATATTTATTATATTTGGGAAAAACTATTGTGCATGATATAAACGTGACTCCTAAATCACTGAGAGAGAGAGAGAGAGAGAGAATAATGTCGGCTATGGGTAATACGTGCAATATCCTCATCTATGTACATATACGCCCCTTTCGCTCCCCGTCTCACTCCAGTCGTTGTTGAATTTATGTGGAAGTCTTCTTTTTTGTGTGTATGAGTAATATATGGAGTGTCTTTCTTGTGCATGATTATGGGGAAGCTCATAATTCATCTTATACTGAAAGGATAAAAAGCTCACATCCTTCTCAGTTAATTGATATTATATATTACTTTCCATAAAAATCCTCTTCTTTCATGGGATTGACACTTTTCGCGGGTAAAATATGTAATAAAATTCTTCGGGTTTGTACTCTAAAATAGAGATAAAACTGCAGTTTATTATATATACAAATATTCCATTTAAAACAATCGGTCCGAAATTAGCCATATATTTCTTTCTTCTATTTATGCATTTACTTTTGAGTGATTCTAATAGCGGTATGTTTTTTATTACGACAATACGTATTATTTACAGGCTTTGAGCGTCAGCTTTTTTTGCGTTCAGCGTTCCGTTCAGCGTTCAAAAAATAATAGCGTTCCGTTCAGCGTTCAGTTCAATGTTTTTGCGTTCAGCGTTCCGTTAGCGTCAGCGTTCAAATATTTAAAAAATAACAATGTGTAATTTTGAAAAATGGAAGTACTATTTAGGGATTTTATAATCAAAATGAGCCCGAACCGACTTTCAAATATATAAATTTGTTGGATGGATCTAAACCAGGGGTTCCCACCTGGGGTCGCAGAAGTCTATATTCACTACATCAAAGGGTCGCCAGACTGGAGATTTTTCTATAGGGGGGGTGGCCAAAGAAAAAGTTGGGAAACCCTGATCAACCCCAACTTGTATATATTTTTTCCTGACCCGTAAACAAATAATCATTATATTTAATAGTTTTCAAATATAAAAGACAAACACGCCAGTCAGCATGAAGAAAACTTCACTATTTTCAATCTTATTAAAAACAACTTCAGATCAAATATATTTGAAAAAGTGTCGCGATGACCAGACTCGCTTATTTTCGAATAACGGAGTCCGAGTTCGATATTAAGAATCTGCAAAATAGTATTTTAAACCTTCGATGTATGAGTAACTGGATCCTACTTTTTCCGTAATGGAACATTACATTTTAAATTATAATCATATTTAAGGGGTAATAAATCAAGACAAATACGAGATCAAGCTAATAATACAATTATAAACAACATTATATGAATGCATATTTTTTAGAGAGATGTATTTTTTCATCATCTTTGCAATATAAAAAACATTTAATATTATATAAACACGAATCAACCATTTACTACATTAAATTGAAAATATCGTCTTCGTCATTAGAAAATAACTTAATTTCAATATCAATTATTAACATTAAATTATGCAAGGAACAAAACAAAACGCAAAATATTAACTGCAACTGTTGTAAGGGTAATTTTTTGTCTGATCAATGGCGTCAAATTATCTTTTTTTAAAGCAACAACAACAAGTTTCTAGGTCGCTTGGCCTATGGGAATGTGCAAAGAATTGATCTTACATTCCTCAGAGTACTTTGGTTGAGACATTGCGACCATCATGGCGCCTTAAAAATCTATATATCTGCTATATCCAGGAGAAGCCAAAATAATAATTATCATCTATTTCATCATACATCATATACAATGTGACGTGCGCGTATAAAATGTTTACCAAACTATGCTAATTACTAGGAAGCGTACAGGGACTAACCTTGAATATATATTTTTTTTGTCGTAGACTGTCATTTATTCTCCTGACGAAATGAAAAAAGCTGAAGAAATTAATACTGTCCTCGTATCCGATTCCTAATATTTTAAACTCTCGAGCCCTCCTATCCGAGTCCTAATATTTAAGTTATCGAGTCCACGAATCCGAGTCCATCAAAAGAGCAAATCCATGATTCCGAGTCCACAGCCCAGATGAATATCCCGTAGTCAGACTTATCTCAACTTATTTCAACAATAGTTTCATACCTAAATACTAAATAAGTTGTTTATTTTGTAATAAGAATGAATGAATAAAAAGGTCATTCAATTGTGTGTAAATTTTTGTCACTTGGGGTAAAATTTAAAAAAGTGCTTTACTATTCTATAGAGAGTTCTTGGGAGAGTAGTTATAAGTTCTTCTTATAATATCATCCCCTTGTTTATATCCAGAAAAAATACTAATCAAAACTACATTGAAATGCTTGGAAAATTGAACGCTGAACGCTGAACGCAAAAATATTTTTTTTGCGTTCAACGTTCAGCGTTCAAAAAAAAGTTGCGTTCCGTTCAGCGTTCCGTTCATTGAACGTGCGTTCAGCTGAACGCCGTTCAATTTTGCGTTCCGTTCACAAGCCTGATTATTATAATAATTTGGTGAATTTGAACTAAGGTGACAACCAAAAAAAGAGAGTATTTATCTAAAATTGCGAAAATAAATTATTTTATGTCATTATTACTTTGGTTTATATGAAAAATAGTCTAGTAAACATATTTAGGTAGAATTCCTCTCAAATACTTGCCTACCTATGTATTTGGTACCATTTCTTCCATGAGTAATAATTTTTCTTTTCTACCTTGATCCATTTTTTCCTGGTCCATTTCTTCTAAACCTTATTTTCTATTTTATTTATTCTTGACATCTTAGAGATCATCTTGTGAAAGTTTGAACAAAATCGTTAAGTGTTTCCTCAACGGGCTCAAAAGTACGTACATATAATAAAATTATGTAGTATTTTTCGCCATTTGATCGCCTCTCATGTCCTCAATATAAATGCATTTTTAAATAATTTGGGTTGCAAAATGTAGGTTGATCTCATGAATTCAAAATTAGTTTTTTATATAGGTTCAAAAATAAACGAGAAATTAAGTTTTGAAAGTCATTTTTGGAGAATTTTCCACAAAAAGAATATATCAAAACTTTAATATCTCAATCAAATTTTTTTACATACATAAAAGCAAAAAATTTAAAAGTAATAGTAAAACATATAAACTAATAAAGGCAAAATGCAGATATTAACATATATATTTTTTATTTCCTATCATTTGCACTCTCTTTATACAGAGGTACATCTTGAGAGGCGTTATAACCCTCATTGGATCTTTGAAGGTTTAAACAATGACTTGACGAATGAAGACTCAACGTCGTCTAGACTCATCCTGTATCTTCATATTGATTGCATTAGTCGGTCCTCCTTCTTATATTCAATATCTGACAATCAAGACAGAAATTTGAAAAACATGAGATTTAGCTAATTAAATCCATATTGTAATAAATAAAAGGAAAAATAAACTCTTTTTTGAAGATATGTGAGCTTCGCTCATTGAGCGTTAATAATTTGAGCTACTCTGCCTACTTTTAAAATAATGACACTTTGAAGAAGGAAAATAAGTGTATCTCATATTGACATATACAATAGTATTATATTTATACTTTAAGTTCAAATAATACATTATGATAGCCTTAACTCTTGAATTTTATTTTGTAAATTGAAATATTAAAAATACCCATTATTGGGATGACAAAACAAACGGTCATAAGGCTATTTATTATGATGTTCTAGCAATTCTTCAATATATAACACTCTTTCATGTCAAATAGCCTATGCTTATTGTGTACGTCATCAATCAGAGTTATGATTATACATCAGTTTGTGGATTGAAAGGAAAAACGAAAAAAAAAAACCCGTTCGCGAAAACATGTTCAAAATCAAACACACCTGAACGGAATTTAAACGAACAGGCGAACGGATTATTCTATTGTCTGGCGTTGTCTCCTTTTTTCTGATGACTAATGTTGTGTTATATTTAACAGCTTAAGTTCTTCTTTGCAGGAGGAAGTTTGATACGGAGGTTCCCTCCTGTGTCCGGAAGTACTTATTCCACAGGGACTCGTAGACGAGAGGAACAAAACATGTCCCTTTTTTTTTTAAAGTATAGAACAAATTTGTAAAGAAATAAATACAAACAGTTGAGTTCTTCCATTTTCATATCAGGATTCCTCCTCAAGGATACAAAAACTCAAGCTAGAAAAAGGGAAAGGTTTGTGATTAATTTGATATTTTAGTAAAAGAGCCAAGAGATACATGAAAGATGTCTATGTTTTTAATCTCTTTCTATGCCAGGTCGGGTATAAAGTAATCCGAGCCGTCTAGTTTTATAAAAACTTTTTTAAAAACCATAAACGCATTTTTTTTAATGACTCATGACTGGAATGTTCGATTTTTCAGCCAATATATAATATAAACTATACTATATCAAGCTATACGTGGATTCTATTCAGGTTCAAGGAAAACAAAAGTTTGTTGTTATTGAAATTAAGGGTATCCAATCCCAAGGTATAAGTATATAAGAATATTTTCCTAAATAGCAAACAATTTGTTTGTTTGCAGACTCAGTCATCAATCTATATTCTATTTATTATGTCTCAATAGTCTACCTAAGACGAAGATATTGGACTAGGTACGACCTAATTAACTTGGTCACATGTTTAGTAATAGTTTTGTGCGATATCTTTTTTTTTACAAACTAACGATAATAATATGTTTTTACAACTTATGATTAAATATAAAAAAACAACATTTAATTTACAACAAACATTTTTTTTTAATACCGACTTCAGATAACATAAGTGCGGCCTCGATCTATTTTGAGAAATTGTTCGTAAGAGTACAATCCCTTACAACGTATTTCTTCCTGGGATCAATGCTAAACATATAAAAATTAAAATAACGACACAAAGTTAATAAAATTAAAAGTAGTTGAAATTAGTTAAATCTTTTAACTACCTTATTAAATCATAGTAAATTTAGACTCATCAATGAAACTTATAATTCTTATTTTATCCTTCTGGAAAATCACTGATTTTTAGTATTAAAAGTATAATATAATGGACTTCAAGACTTAGAATAGAACCAAAATAAAATATTCCCTTCTCTTTAAACATTGAAATAACAATAAACTAAAATTTAAATCGACTCATGTTATACGATAATATAAGATTTGAAATAAAAACCTGATATTTTAGGTAGAGATCGAGGGAGTGTGAAATTGATTAAATATCCTGCCTTTGTGCGTGGAGAAAGAGATCGAGGTAAAAAATATAATATCAATGTTATATTTTTAATTCCTTTTCTTATTATACATTGTTTTTTAAGATATACGATATTGTTTATTTAATTCAAGCTAAATAGAGACCTTATAGAAGAAAGTAATAAAACAATATTTGATCATGAAAAAAATATTCAAGATTTTTAATGAATAAGTCATTGTCGTATCGCTACATTATTTTGACTCAAAGATCTTAAGATATAAATCAATTCAATATATGATAAATCATTCATTATTTATCTTCCTAACCTATCAAAAAAATTATAAATGTATTTTTGATTACAAAATAGAAGTATTTAATAAATTGGACGATACAATTCTTTAATATTATATTTATTAACGGCTCAAGAAACTTGTGACATAATAAACTGTGATATGTCTACATAGATGAATGTACCTTTTCCTTACATCCTTAACCAAGGTGAAATGAAGGCAGGTAGTAAGTATTATACTTAATGCCCATATAACTATAGAGAAATCTAATGACTTTCAAGTACAAATACTAAAAGAATTACATTAACCCCCCAAAAATTTATATCTAACAGAATATGAAAATAAAAGCATATCAAATATTTTTGTGTCATTTATTTACTAATAAGTCAAAAATTCAAAAGTAGTCATAAATTGAAGCATTCATTACAAGTGATCTACTTCCAACACTAACACTGAATTAATCTCCCCCATTCTAGCCATGTGTCATTAAAAAAACATTGTTTCATTAAATAAAAGAGACATTCACCTCATTAATGTCCGATGAATGGCCCTGGCGGTCCGATAGTTCATGTATAAGAAATCATTGATTGACAACAGGTGTAGTATCATTTCGCCTTTCCCTAGTCCAATCAGATCCCGCCTGCCTTTCCACCTTACCGCTCGCCCAATGAAAAAGGGGGTAGTCCTTGGTGCCTGTCATTTATGGATAGGGGAGTGTAACGTCACTACCACGTCATCTAGAAAAAGTTTCGTCGAGTGGAGGAATTTTTTAGGATGGTGAGATCGAGGATTCAGGGATTTTGAGGATGGAGATGAAGTGGGGTTTTTTTCGTTTGTTCTGTTTCCAGGTCCTGATAGCTGCGGGTGTGAGTACGAAGAGCGGCAAGCCCCTCATCTCCCGTCAGTTTGTGGAGATGAGTAAATCCCGGATTGAGGGTCTCTTGGCTGCGTTTCCCAATTGATCGGCGGAGGGCCCAGCAGCATACTTTCGTGGAGACGGACTCCGTTCGCTACGTCTACCAGCCCATGGATAAACTCTATGCTCTCCTTATCACGACCAAGACATCCAATATCCTGGAGGATCTGGAAACGCTCAGACTCTTTGCTCGAGTTGTAAGGAAGATGCTGTGGTTTTCAAATGATATGCACAGGCTTGTGAGCGGTCCCCACTCGAAGGACTTACCTTGAGACTTCAGTCTTCAGTCAGCGACATTCAAGTCTTCCGCTCCTGGCAGAAATGGCATTTAACCATCCAAGACTCACAGTTCTAAAAATGCGCTACTATTATTTCGCATAAGATAAATTGAAGAGTCTGTGGATGAGCAGGGTATCGAACTTCGATGATAACATGAATAATAAATCCCAATAACAATAAGGCTGCGGTCTTTGAAGAAATAATAATAATGTAATGCTATCATTTTTATTTTTTTTAAACAAAATATTATAATTTTTGAACTCAGTTTCTGGCAGGGATAAACATTTTCTTCTTAAGAAAATTATTGCTCCCATCGATCCTCGTTTGGTTTGAAGATATCATCCATTTCAATATATCGAACACCAAATGATTTGAGTGCATGCAATTACAAACCCATAAACTTCGTTCCTACGCTTTCTAATCGCAATTTCTATATTTTTTCTTAGTCAAGCTGCTAGTAATTTAATTCTTAAGAAGTATCAATGCATTTATAGGCTTATTCAACACTAATAAAACAAGAGTATTTTATGTAAACTTTAAGATAAAAGATTATTATAAAACTTATTTCGAACTATTATCATGATATCATATGAATAGGGACGCTATGACAGTTTTTAGCATTTGAAAAAACGCAAGTTTCATGGTACACAATTTAAGGTTTAGCTCACAAGCCTGTCTTATACGATAATTAACTTACATATTTTTTAATGAGGATCAACTCAGTAAAATTTAAATAAGAGACTCAATTTCACACTGATAATAAACAATTAAGTCATTTAAAAATAAGTTAAATGTTTTTGAAATGTTATATTTAATAGCTTTTATTCATAATTTTAAATCAAAAACTTTTTGAAAAAATAATTTTCATAAATCAAAATATCTACAGAAATATTTTGGCTCTTAAATGGTCCATGAACCGGCACTGGAGCTGCATATCCAACAAGTATATTGATACCTTTCCGCCCTTTTTGCCTCGCCTACAAGTGTCGTTGAAGCCAATAGTCTTTATTTAAAGAAAGTAATTTGTACACCAATTCCTTTGTATTTATTCCAATTGGTCAATAAACTTAAAGATAACGGCTAAATAACTTGATGTATGTATGCCATTTACCATCCGGTATAGTTTTTATATGTTCCGAATAAATAAATTGGTTCACATATATTGAACACCATTTTTCTATTAGAAGAAATAGTGAACTTTTCTTGAGTAATTATTTATTCTATAAGTATAATCAGAATACTTGGACTATATATTTTTGATGTTTCCAATCATCTCATCCTTTGTGTTTACTCTTTGTTAGATCTTTGAGTACTGTCACTCCATGGAAGAATCCGAAATCCTGGCCAATGCATTTAATCTCATTTTCGCCTTTGATGAGATGGTGGCCCTGGGATATCGAGAGAGCGTTAACCTGGCTCAGATTCGGACCTTTGTAGAAATGGATTCTCATGAAGAGAAAGTATATCAGGCCGTTCGACAGACACAAGAGCGGGAGGCCAAGCAAAAGTCCAAAGAAAAGGCCAAGGAACTCAACAGACAAAAGCTGGAAGCTCAAGTAAGTGTTGGAAGAAAAAAAATACAGAAAGGAGCAAAGCCGTATAACTAAGATATTGAGTAGTTACAGAAACAACCGTATCTTTTACACTTATAAAGAATATTCTTATTACAATCGTATGGTTTTTATTACGATTATATTTTAAATGTACGCAAAAATTACGTAATACATATATCTCTATGGGCTGCAAATGTTCATTTTCCCTTTTAGAATTAGGCATTATTATTATAATTAATAAAACTTAGGCTAGGTGATATTAGAATAATCTATTCAAATCATTTATAAATGACAAAAAAACTAAGGATTAAGTTATCTTTGAATTTATTTCCACACCTCAACCATTGTATTTCATAATGCCAATTTTTTTATTCATTTTCACGTTCCTTGTATTTCCAAGAGTCACGTTCGAGAAAAATATTATTATTTTCTTATTTTTCAGAAGCGTGGCGGAAGGGCTGGAAGCAGTGGAAGCGGAGGCGGAATGTCTTTCGGGGGTTATGGAAGCAGCTCTGAGGGTTTTTCTCCTTCTTCCCTTCTAGGATCCGGAGACACGCTCTCTACCCCAGCAGAGCCCCCAAAACCAACATTCAATACATCAAGGTATGCCCTATAAACCTTATGCTAAACTCTAAAAAATCAATCTTAAAATATATATAGGTACTTTTAGTTGATACTTTAAAAATCAATAGATTTTAGTTAAATATCTCGCATCGCGACTGTTGAAACATTAAAAATTATATACGAATTTATGAAACCTTAAAAAATATAAATTAATAACATTAAAAAAGTATATACCATTTAGCATTTTATAAAATTAATTATGACATGAAAAAATATTTTCAACTATGTTTCTTAAAATGTGATGATAATACAATACTAAAAGATAAAACAATATTAATTAAACCGTAGTATCTTAGAAAAAGGCCATATATTTATCGGGAGTTTCAAGGAGGATATTTTTTAATTAAGGATTATAATTGTGATTAAAATAATGCATTTATGAAAAATAATTATCATAGAGTTGACGGGTAATGTGCCTCAAGAATATCCGTCTATCAATGTTGTAGGTAAAGCCTTTAAGATTCTAGGTTCCATTTAGCAATTTAAGCTATTTTTAATATTCATATTCTCAGGGGATCTATCTCAATAGAATCATATAGGCAAAAATCGGCCTTGCACTTTGTGGCAGTTCCAGATCCCCTTGGATATGTATTTATATTATTATTATTTTCATTCCAACTCTTTTCAGTGCTAAGAAGCAAGGCATGCCTTCAAAGGCCATGAGCTGGGTGGAACGTCCAAGGACTTGGACAGCTTTGTGGATCAGTTGAAGTCCGAGGACAAAAAGTCTCTGAGCTCACGGCTCAAACCAAGGCTCCATCATCCTCCGTCCAACAGCCTCAGATCAATACGGAAAGGTATGTGATAAAAACAGTTTATTGTCCTCAAAATTCTCCTTTTGATTAAGGAAAAAACCAAGGCTATTTTATAAAACAATCATTCTGGTTGCTATGAAAGCTCTTCTGAAGACTTAACTAGGATAATTCGTGAGTTTCGAATGAGGAAATTAGTGGCCCAAGAGTGCCTTCCATTTTTAATCATTTCAAATTTCCAACATTTAGTCACTTTTTCCAAAATTTTCACTTTTTTAAGGGTGACATCATTTTTTTCTTTTAACTATATATATATATATCCAAATATATGGTACATACTTGACTATATATTTGGACATCCAATCCTCTGGATTTAATTCATTTGACGTGACATCAAATATGATGAAGTTTATTGCTATTTGGTAAATGTCTTTTCTTTATAAAAACTTGTATGTAATTAAAAATAAAATAAATTATCGTTTATTGAACAATGCGTCGCTCTGTCATATGAAAATAAACTTGAAAAGGACAATCATAGCCTATTTCAGATCTGAAGACACATTAAATAGATTCAATCAATGGGATTGAATGCTCGAATATTCGATTATCTCCATTTGTATTCTGATGGATAATAGATTTCCATATTATAAAGGAAATAATTATATTATTTGCTTTTATATATTTTCATACCAGCAGATGCTACCCGGTGTTGTCCGGGAAAGACAACTTTGACCTGATATTTCCTTGGCACTCAAACTGATCCATAGAAAAGTTGATCAAATTATAACTAAGTGTTACTCTTACTAAGAAATACTGATGACTGAACAAATAAATAAATGGATTGATTATAATAAGTACATATATTTGTTCGGGAACAGCCATCCGCCCAGAAATATTCCTTAGTAACCCAAAATCTTCCACATAGAATCTTGTCCACTGCGCCATTATCATATATCGTAGAAAATGGGCTTTTTAGCATAAAATTAACACATGGAAAACAAATTTTCCAGGAATAGCCAAATAGTCAAAACAAACTTTAACACATCTAAGTAATCCACAGAAAAATATCAAAATATTTCTTAGCAATTGTAAAAAATCGGAAAAAACGTAGCATTATATATTTTCCAGAGTGTCCGTCCACCACTACTAAACACTCCTGAGCCTTCTAAATTATCCAGTGAAAATTTTTCAAAATCTAATGAATCGTTTAGAACGGTACAGGGAACAAATGAAATGATGGAAGAAATTCTTATTTTATTAGTTTAGATCATCATAACTTCAGATTTATTCCTCAAATTAAGCACAGGCCATACTTTTTCAGCATCCAAATAAAGATTGGATATTTTGTCATCTTTTCATTGTGTTCATCCAAAGTATTTTCATCGAATTATGGCATTAAAAATTATTTTCTTTTGAAAGCGGAGTATTATATTCGTTGCCTTACATTTATTTTTATTTAATTTCACATTTGAACTTTAAATTTAACGTTTATTCCTCATTGGTATTCAAATAATGATTGATTATACGTGATCATCCCTTCTCAGTGTTCATGCGAAGCTGGAAGAGAAGATAAACCTAACGGGTGGCCGTGATGGAGGTCTGGAGAATATGGAGATATCCGGCATGTTGACGCTCCGCATTTCCGACGAGTCCATGGCCCGCATCAAGCTCCAGCTGGAGGACAGCAGTAACTCCATGAGCCTGGTTCACCTTCAGGCCCATCCTAACATCGACAAGGACATGCTCAGGAAGGCCAATCAGATCGGGCTCCGTAACTCCAACAAGCCCTTCCCCCTCAACACGGACGTGGGTGTACTCAATGGCGCTTCCAGACCAGCGACAAGGATCATATCCCCCTCAGCATCAATTGCTGGCCATCCGACAACGGACAAGGGGGCTGCGATGTTAACATTGAGTACGAACTAGAAAACTCGAATCTAGAATTGAATGATGTCGTTATCAGCATCCGATTCCGTAAGTATTACTCTGAACTTAAATGAAATATATTTATTTTTACTAATTTATTATTGAAATTTCAAGTTCACTTATGTTCAAAATCTTTTAATAAGACAATTTTTAATAGGTTTTCCTCATGTATTTATTTTAACTTTTTTCTATCAAAAAAATATTTTACGGAACACCGCTACTGATTGCATGATTATGACAATCTGTAGTTTGAAAATATTTTTTGCTCCATTATTTGATTTCTCAAAAATGAATCATCTACAGATACGGATTCAATCGATGAATTTGTTTTAAAAAACTACTGATATACCGATAACGATTGTTCACGTCTTGTTACGGACTACCAATACCGGCATTAGATCTTAGCTATCGTATCTTAACTCTACATTTTACAATTTAAAAATATCTAATACTTACGTCTTCACATTGAATATTTCATTAAAGCTAATGTGTGTTGTAGAACTATCGTAATGACATCCTTAATTGGGTTTATAAACATACAGAGCAACAGTTATTTGTTCAGTGTTAAATAGTTTTTTTACATTATTTTTCATAATATCAAGGTACATTTTGATATTCCTCAACTATCTCTACTTTTCCTCTTTCAGTCATGGAGCAGGATCTCCTGTTGTGGCCGAATGTGCCGGTGACTACACCTACGAGCGAAGAGGTGTCCTCCTCTGGCAGCTTCCCCTCATTGACGAGTCCAACAAGTCCGGTATGATGGAGTTCTCCGTGGGAGGACAGCCCGACGACTTCTTCCCGGTGTCTGTTAGCTTTTACTCTAAGAAACTGTTTTCCGGGATTCAGGTAATGTATCTTAGATTCAATGCCACCTTGACTTACAAAGAGAAAACAATAAATGTGCCCTGGAAACTTTATTAATGATGCCAACATAAGCGGGGTTTTTTTACAAATAAATTGGAGATATTTAATAAGAATATCTAAAGCATTGACGACAAAAATATTTTTCAATATTTTCAAAAATAATGACTTATTGAAAAAATCTACCATGGTGGACGTTTCTTCTGATTTTTCTACTCTCTTAGTCAAACAATACCTTAAATAGAATAGAGAAGGAAGTGAATCCTTGACAACTTTTTTGTTGTAATTTTACCCGTCGTATTCATTCCTAAGCTAAATGAATTCATTATAATGACGTCATTGAACACGTCATCATCCTTTTCTCTATTTTTATACATTCTTATATATTATCTTAACGTCTAAAGTTTAAATCGTGGACAATAATATTATTTTAAAAATAATTTATCTACAATTTGACAGATGATTATGGGTCCCAAAGAAGGATATCATAAATTAAAGGGGTGTTTTGAATTGAATGATAGGACAGAAGGTTCGTTCATTGTTTGAATGATTTTTTTCAGAATGTTGCACGTATATTCCCTTGCTATCACTAAACTTACTTAAATGATGTTAAGTTAATACATTAGAGCAATGCTCTGTGATAAATGAATAGTGACTCTTCATCGATGAACCCTTATTAGTTGGGTAAAATTAATCTTATCAGTTTTTTATATTATTTACTCTATCGAGGTTGGGGACCCATTAGATTCTTCTCTTTATGTATAAGTACATAACACCCACTGTCAAGCATCCACTCTTTCAAGGATGAATGAACTGTGATAAATCGCCCTTTTTAACTAGATCTTTTTTCTTGTATCCGTATATTATTAGATATTCTTTCACGAGACCGGGACCCATTTTGTTATTCTCTTTTTATCTATAAAAAATAACACTGCTCTTGTCCACCTCCCATCATTAATAAATATCCTTTTCTAGGTCTCCGACATATTTTTCCTGGAGGATGGCGGATCCGTCAAGCACTCCAAGGAGTCTCTTTTAATCACCGACAAGTATCAAGTTGTGTAAGATTATCGCCCTCTCTCTCTCTTATGTCCCTCTGGTTGCTTAAGAAACGAAAAGTAGTAGACGCGACAACAACCCTTTCATCATCATCATCATCATAATCAACACCAGAAAAAACAAGAAGCATCTGTGACTTAAGAAGAAAAAAAGCGTGTCTTCCAATTGGATATGCCCATTGAGAAAGAAAAAAGAAGAAGAAAAGTTATATTAAAAAAGTTATACTTGACTACCATAATCACCCCTATTTTGCATTTTTTTTGTTAATTTGTACGTCTGTTCTTATATGCATAGTAATAAGATTATTATTCAACAACGAGAAGAAGAAAAAAAAAGAATGACATTTGTGTATTACATTTATTAATTAGAGCTGGACAGGTGTCATCGACTTTTTGGAACATTGGAATAGAAGAGGATTTCCTTTATACTGTTTTGGGGTGTATTTTACATTGTAAACATTTATTTCCTGTGACGTCAAAAGTAAAATTGGTCTCTGTTGATCACTCTCCAGGTCAAGGCTTATTTTGATCAATGACAGCATGCCATTAATTATTCAATTAAAGGATGCAATAATTACTTGTTCAGTCACCGAATGGCTGATCTGACAACCTAACGTATTTCCTCTTTGACGTCACGGTACTTAGTTGAATACATGGTGTATATATATTATGGAACGTCAAGCGTCTTATGTTATCAAAAATCATAAAAAAAAATTATTGGTATGACATTCTTCCCGCTTGCCCATAGTTTTAATGACGTCACGACGGCAAGCGAGTAGTCAGCTCTCTTAGGAATATGGACATACCTTTGTATTTCAATATACCTTGGTTGCATATACTTTAAAAATAAACTTCCTTGGTGTATGCAAGTTTGTTGGTATTTCGATTTTTATCGGTGCGTACACGTTCATTGAAAGGAGCAAAAAATGATAATCATCGCAGAAGTCAAGCTTTTTCAAAGCTCAGTTGTAAAAAGTTATCGTTATTATCATTATCGGCTAACACAAGAAGAGTTTTAATTTTTTGTCGTTATTGAAAGTTAACAAAATATCGACGAGCCCATCGGCTTTTCAAATATTCCAATAGAAGTATTGGAGTAGACATCTGAGTCATGTACAGTTGCGACGTCTAAAGAGACTTCTGTAACAGCTTACTGTTAGTTCAATCAGAAGATACTGCTACCAAGAAGCGTTTTAATGTCTTAGATCTATGGTGGTTCGACTTAAGTATCTAATATAAATTACATGATGTTTCAATCAGTTTTAGTTGGGAGCATGGAGATATCAATATTTAGCGCGCTTACATTCTATTAAAAAGAGGCAGACAGGTCATATTTTCATGACAAAATGATAAAAAATGTGATATTAATTGCAATTTATAATCATGAAGCAATTTTAGAATGAATGGTTATATAAGAAATATAATACCAAGACAAATATATAGGGTTTCAATTATTTTTTTTAATTTAAAATACCTAATAATCAGGCTTGTGGATTGAACGGAAAATCTAACGCACGTTCAAAGTCGAACGCCTGAACGGAAATAAATGAAGATTATTTTTTGTTTTGCGTTCGTACGTTCAATTTGTATTATGTTTTTAAAAGATACTTTCTGCGTGAAAAGTGTGAATGTTTTTTTAATAAAAGATATACATCAAAAGCAAATACGAGGTTTCTTTTTAGAGACAACACTACTGGGCTATAAAGAGTACTTTTCCTATTTTGGCGCTAGGGGTAGAGGTTCATAAAGATATATTGAATAAGAACAAACCTGCAAGTAAACTGTGATTTTTTTAAACGAACGATAAAACTTTTTGTTGTTGTTCGCGAACGATTACAAAATGACAAATTTGAAATTAACAAGTCGGGTTGGTGTATTTAATTCAAATTTGAAGTGGGGACAATTAAAGTAATTGATATTTTTTCAACGAACGCTAAAAAATTGAACGGATTTTTTTAATTCGCACAGACAAACGCTAACGTTACGAACGCCCAAAAGCCTGCAATAATCCAATGTCTTAAGTCTTTCATCTTGAAAACATCAGCTGATACCCTACGTCTCCTTACTTGTAGATACACACTCTATTTTTTATATCTCTACGGGTCAATCAATTCTGTTTCTGGGACAGCTGGTTGATTTACATCAGTATTGATCGCGAATTTGTCTATTTAGCCTTTTTAACACATAATATTTTTAAGAATCTATCACGGGGAGGAGTGAAATTAAATTTTGAACAGACTAGGGTTGAAACCAAATATCTAGTAATTCCGAACTGTTATTCAAATACTGTTATGAAACAGCTACTTATTTATATTTGTGCGTAGAGTTGATACCGGGTTATCGTGGGGGGATACCAATCTATTTTCCGGGTCCTCTCACTTAAAAAGGACGCTTGTATTCAGAATGTGATGGCTGGGCAGCTCTAAAAAGTGTGGGACCAGAGCCTTACTTTATGGCTCTGGTTGGGAAAAAGTGCCGTCAAACTAACTTTTCACACAGTTCACGCTTTTGTGGAGTGTCCACTCTTAAAAATTTCAAGGCATTTGTCCAACTAAATGTTGGCGTGGATGGGAATGGGCTACCGGGACAAATCAAGGTCATTATTCTTTTTGGAGCCCATAAGAGGAGTCACAATTCTTTACCACATCACAAGGCGATTGATTATGCACTTTATTAAATATTTAATCATTGGTCGGGAAGAAATTAATAATGAACAGTCCCATACACGAAGAGGAGTTAAGATCCGTTATGATAGGAACTGCCGCGCGTTACTCGGAATCAAAATCCCTCAAGTGGCATCTTCCTCCTGGATTTGGGCTGGCAAGATCATCAAATTCCAGCACAATATCTAAGCCTGATTTAATGAATTGCTAGAAGATATACGTTTCGTGTCAAGAACGGCCTTATTATGATTGTTTTTACCTTTGAACATCGTCTTATCACCCCTTTATAAAAGGATATTTTAATTCTAGGCAGTAATTATGATCTATAATGTTCATTATGTATTGTTTTTACGCAACTGCCTAGTTTTATGTTTTGATTTATTATCAAATATGTGTATTTTATCTACACTGTTTGATGATGATAAATAAGGAGTCATAACTGAAGAAAAAAAAATTACAATGGCCGAACACAGCCCATACTTTGTTTGGATATTATGAAAGCTCCATCTTATTATAAGACACTAATTAAGCATAAGGCTAGACAGATGCGATATTTTATAAGCTCTTAAACCATTAACCTAGGGGGAAAAAATCTTAGTTCTAGGCCATGTTAAGTGTTTTATCGCTACATAACGTTTTAATTTCTGCAGATTCAGAGGTGGTCAGGATTTTGAAATTTTATATATAATTCATTAACAATATCAAATAATAATATTGATATGGAACATTTTTGTGTGGGAGAGTTTTGATCTTCATAATCAGTTAAAGCCGAAGTATCTTTGAGGTAGCGTCAAATCGAATAATTACGGAACGAATAGTTTTTGGAGATACTGAGGCCTCATGGCTATTTTGGTCTGTACCAATGAATGGATAAGCGAGACATTCTCCATTTATTAAAACGACGATTCAAGCCAACTTTAAACGGAGTTGAGGGCTTTTTTCTCCAGAATTTACCTTTTAATCAGTATATTTGGCGTCAACCCTACATCAAAATATTTATGCGACCATTAATGGTTGAGTATGAGATTCACTCGTTATGCCCCCCTAAATCCCTCAAACATCTGTTTATCTAAATCAGTGGCATTAGCCATAATATCTACTTATATTATACACAAGATATGAAGACACCCATTCGATTTAAATCTATACGTTCTCAATTCTCAGTTGGTTGGGCCTCATTTTTTAAAACGTAAAACTATTTTTGAAAAATATGTGACGTTAAAAATCTTGGTTCACTTATCTTATATAATTCACATTTCGATCCATTCCCCAACCACATATGAAGGGCTAAGGAGATGGATAATTTATAAGGCACCCCTAGATTTTATATTGCGATATGCATATAAATATTCCCATCAAACTGCAATATAGCCAACAAATTGGTTTTGTGGCTCCAATGCTTGATATCGTGAAATGAGTGTGATGTATTATTTACATAATCAATATTTTTAAGACGAGCTTAAAGTAAGAAGATAATGCCTAAGATAGGTTAAATGGTTTTAGTAGGCCTAAAATAGTAAAGGATAGACGATAGAACTGTACACTTCCTCAAGAGTATGACTATCAATGTTTCCAGAAGTATAAAAAATAAGTCTTTTTGTAAATTTAAATCATACTTTGCATTACACATTTTATCCCACTATTTGTAAAAGTCATTAAGGTATTTTATTTACATTAGAGATAATATCAATTGTCATCAGTATCCTGAACACTTTATAAATATTACCATTTAAAAAGAAAAGCTTCTTGTCACAAGAAGCATCGTCAACATAATTTACTAAAGGCAAGTCGCGCATGACTATATATATATATATATATAATGGAGACTCCTAGTACTCCTACTGTGGCGTTTGGTGTATGTTACTCATGTTCAATGTTGTTATTCTTGGGGAGATCCGTTGGTATGATCAATATCACCATCATTATTATTATTACCATTCATTACAAAAATATCGGGCACTCGTATATATAATAATAATAATATAAACTAATAGATGACATTTACATATATATAGTAGACGCAGACGTGTGTAGAGGATCATGGTATATATATAAATTATGAATAAAAGTTTCATTTCCTTGAAATGCTAAAAAATAAGGGATAGTTTGGACACATTGGCCGCCTATTTGATATGATGATGCTGAATAAGAACTTGTGTGTCTTTGGAATGATCCACGAATGAATTATGATTTGATGAGGGAGGGAGGAGCAGAGTTTGTGTATATTAAAGGAGGATGAAGAAGAGGTCATCCTCACCTTCCAGGTGGATTCATGGTAGGAGATTCGTAGTGGTTATTGGCGGGTATTTGTGGTATGATGTGTTGTGGGTGAGGCGGCTGGGCCATGACAACAGAGGAAGGCGGTTGGGTTGGTGGTGGATTGGAAGGCGTTGGGGCCCCTCCTCGGGCTTCGTTCCGATTCAAGCAGAGTACAGCCGGATTGAGGTTCTTGTCCCTCACGCGCTGCTCCAGCTTGGTAATGACGTCCACGGCCATATTCAGTACGCCGAGCTTCGTTTGGGGCTTTTCCGCGCGTTCCTTTCCGTCCAGGGACATGCAGATGCGTCCCAGCTCCGTGAGTGCGTCGTTGATGTCGCGTATCCGCATGCGCTCCGGGTATTGTTGGAGAAGCGTCGCTCCTTGTCGCGCACGGCCTTGACCATGGGGTCCACGGACTCTTCCACCTTCTTGCGCTTCCCCGCGGCCGCCGCGGAGGAGGAGGCCCCACCGCCCCGCGAGGAAGAGGCTTTCCCCGAGGAGGACTTGGTGGACGAGGTCGTGGAGCCCCGGGAGCGGCGGCCGTCTTCGCTGAGGAGTTCAGAGCCCAGCATGGAGCCAAAGTCCTCTGAGGAGGAGGGGAGGAAGACGCCGCCGGGATTGCCTTGGTTGACAGCCGCGGAGGAAGAGAGGAGGAGGTCTTCATACTCGGGCTTGACGAGGTGTGGGCTTGGATGGAGTTGAGCGGAGGAAGGATTGGTGGTGCTATTAGCGGTAGTGTTGTGGGATTGTTGGTGTTGGGAGTGCCTGGATGGTGGAGAGTCTCTTGTCCACTGGGGTATGCGCTCCAAGAGGAGCCCCCACCTCCCTGCACAGAAGAGGCCTCCACGCCGCTGGACACCGCGTCCACGTAGCCCCCATAGACACCACCCTCGCCATAGCCAGACCCTTGGCCGTAATAAGAGGGCTCATAGGCCGTATATCGGTAGTCACCGCTAAAGTCACCTTGTGCTCCGGAACCCGAGACGACACTCCCATTGGGCACACCCTGCTGCTGCTGCTGCGAGCTCCCCCATAGCCCCAGGACTCTGAGCCAGCCGTGTTGTAGTCCTCCACACCCGCGACCTTGTTGTAAGAGTTCTGAAACACTGATACAAATGCTCACTCGAGGACAGACCCGACTCGCCGCTTTCCATCACGACACAACGACAATGACACAACTACAGCACACACACACACACACAATATGAGAGAAGAAGATGTCTTGGACTCCTTAGAGAGGAAGGATGATCATGGGGAGAGGAACATCCAGGAACTCTCACCTACTACTTGACCCTATCGAGGAGACGCGACTAACACCACCAGGAACAAGAAGAGAAGAAGAAGAAGAATTGTAAAATAGAAATGTTCGTTGTTTTCTTCTTCTCTTTCGTTTTCCTTTCTTTACACCCCCCCCCCCCCCTTCAGTCGTCCATACAGGCTGGTCTGGCAGCCTGGACTGCCCTCCACCTCACATCCATTCGCGCAAGCGCGCATTTATTCCTCTTACAACCAAGACGCAGGGAAGAAAAAGAAAAAGGGACTGCCCATCATCAGGGACTCCCTGTTATTCTTCTACTAAAGTTGTATTTCTTCATTCAATAAACATCACGCCAATAAGATCCTCTAATATATATTGTGTTTAATAAATAGTGGCTCAAGTATATAAATATATATATAATATGCGAACCATCTCATCAGAAACGTTATTTGGGGGCCAGCATAATAATAATATGAAGAATTGAACGCTTATTTTTTAAAAACAAATTCTTTCTTTGCAGCTGCTGTTTTATTGTTATTTCTTTTTCTTTCTTGAGGGCGTGCGTGCGAAGGCAATCCCAGGAACCGGTGGTAAAGAAGAAAAAAGAAGAAGATAGGGGGGGGAGGGAGCACAAAGAATAAGAAGGCTCTTATGGATGTTCGAATCGGGTAGGACCGTCGTAGCACTACTCGTTCTTATACATTGATCATTGACGTCATCATGATATACTTTAGAAAACATGGAGTGTAAAGAGAGTATTAGTGAGAAATCGTATACAGTGACGTTTTCATTGACATGATACGCCCTCTTTACTTTAGAAAACATGCTTTAGCCTCCAAAACAGCGGCCATGTAAAGAAAATACAAAATAAATAAGTTATTTGAAACTAAACATATTCCAGAAATGAGTTGTTCATGTGTTCTTAAATCTATATACAAACTTATAACATGACTTACTCAATGACGTCAGGGTTTTCATTTAAGCTTCTTTACGTATGTTGATGACGTTTGTCTTCAAGGTAGTCAACCGGGCTGCTTTTAAAACGGCAAATACGAAGGGAGGGGGAGATCTTATACGTACAACAACAACAATAAAATACTTAATAGAAGTACTCTTTTTTTCTTTTCTTCTTCTTTCTGAATATAAGAAAAAGTAGTTTTTAAAAAAATAACGTCAGCACGAGCTACGGATGACGATGGGGGAAATGAAAAAAAGATAGTAGTTATAGGGAAGAGGGGGGCGGCGACCAGGTGCAGGGGAGTCCCGCAAAGGATAATTGAGCCTTAATATGAAAAACATACTCAAATAGGAGCATCAATATCCTTGACAGATCACGGGTCAGGTTCCCATTGAAACAAGGTGGCATCCAGGTTTGGACTTTTATAAAGCCCTCACAAGTGGTTCTTCTACTAATTGTTTATAAACAGTTGTTTTGGGGCCCTCGAAATAACAGACTTTCTAAAGTTTAACCTTGTGTACAATTGTATGTATATATCACCTAAACACAAATATATGGAACATGTTGATGTATAAAAGAACCCAGTGTATCAGAACAAATTCTGTGCCATTCTTTCTCTCCTGCGCAGCGAATACAACCGAAGGGAACGTACAACATTGGAGAAATATAAGAAAAATAGTGTTTTTAGAAGATGAACGACGTGGAAGTTGATGAATATATTTGTGGGATAGAATTGAGGAAGCCTCACGAAAATTGACACAAGTGTTTTATGGCAAGCTTAATAATCAACATTAACTAAATACATACATATAACTGAAGGTACATACGACTGATTCAACAAAACTAACTTACTATACATCTATATTAACACACCTATACTATATAAACAACACAATACTATATATATATATATATATATATATATATATATATATATATATATATGTATGATTGATTATTATATATTTTATACATCATTGTGACGTCAAACCTGCATAATAAATATATTTATTGTATCTACAGATCTTCAGTGCAGATCTTTTTGATGATACAAAGTCTGTGTACATTATATTTAGCAAATAACGCATATAGAAAAAACGGCGAATTTTATTTTTATCTTTTCGAATAATTTCAAATAAAGCTTAACTCTCATCAATACATATGTATATGTACATACATATTTATAATAACAACGATTTATAAATAAACAATTATATAATGCTTCATACTATAAGCATTACACTCATTTCACTTTGTAATCTTTGAATAAAAAAAGTCCTCAAATATTTTATATGGCCTGAAGAGTATATAAATTACAAAGAAAGTGTTTAAATTTTAATTCTGTAAATCATTATCTAAGGTTATATTTTATAACTATCATTTTATTTTCTTACGTTACTTATAATATGATCATATAATTAATTATTTTATGATCTATAGAATAATATAAACGCTCTTAAGAGTACTTCTTTTTAAAAACATATGTACACTTCTGATTATCCTCGGATAGGATAATATTCTCAGAATGATTATGAGATCTGAAACACAACTCAGATAGGACTAGTTGACAACTGCAAAAGCGAAAACAAGATAATTTTATATTTCAGAGTAAGTTGCACCGGAGTACATTTGCTCTCATAATAAGCTTGCAAGGTTACTGAATTATATGAACATGTTGCTTAAGGAAATAAAGTAAACTGATCATCTATTTAGACGCTTTTTCTATGCACTTATTAAAACAGTTATATGTATTTGACACCATTTTTCTGTAACAAATATATTTACTTTGCTCGATTTTGTTGATATTTATATACAGGATATAAAATACGCCAATTACCAACAAGTTTTTCACGTGGTTCAATGGGGCTTTCGCCACTCCCAATGGCTTCACCTGGAATTTTGACCAAATTAAAATGCTCACAAGTTGCCACAAAAATGGATACTATTAGGAATTAAAAGAATTTTGTTGATGAGCGTAAATTCAAAGTTGAACTAGAGGCATATATACACTCAGAGAGTGCAAACCTCCGCCGTCACGGGGTCCTTATGAACCTTCCGAGGCGGATTTTCACGACTGGGGCGGCGTAGAGGGACGGGGGAGGGTTCCCCTCGACGGAAATTCCGAGAGGAAGACGCTCCCGGCACCCGATTTTACAGCACAGCGACATCTATTGGCAGAGTAGGCTAACTTGAAATATTTATTAGTATTTAGCTCGTTTTGCATCTTAATTCTGCACTCAGAGCTGCCAAAATTTAATCACTTCTTTCTTTTGGCACTTCCAACAACTCCACAAAATTTCATCCAAATCCGTTCAGTACTTTTTGAGTTATCCTGCTGACAAACCAACAAACTAACCAACAAACCAATGCCAGTGAAAACAATACCTCCTTCGGCGGAGGTAAAAAGTGGTCACTGCCGATGACTCTAGAATCTAGATTGACAAGATATACTGGCGACTTTAAAATAATATGGTAAATATGCTCCCAATTCAGTAGACATTTTTCACAAATAACAGCAAATAGTACTCATTATGACATACTAATATATCTATTCTTCAATTTTGAAATAGAACGTAAATTTACCAATATTTGTTAGATATTCAACGGATTTGATGCCTTCAATTTCAGAGCAGTTTGAAGATAAAAACATGCAGAGTAGATGTAGTTTATACAATATTATTTATTATAATTTTAGGCAGAGAGTACTATATAAGTTATCCTATTACATATATATATATATACATATGTTAACTAGTTGTATATTTTATTCATTTACATTAAATCTAAGAGCATGACCAAATAAAGCAAACTCTAATTTAGCTAATGGCATAGTCCCTATATCATTTTTCGGATCTCAGTATTTTTTTCTTCACATGATAAGTTGTAGAATTTTAATCAGGAAACGACCGAATACCCGCCCTGGACCGGTTCCGGCTGCTTTTTGAATGTTCCGGTCCGTCCCGGTGTCTAAAAATCACTGGGCCGGGACTTTAATATATTTGTTCGTTCGTCATTTTGAAACTGACAACGTTTTTTTTAGAAGATCATTTTTAAACATATTTTTTAAATATTAAAAATTGATAGAAAAAATTATTTTCTAAAAAAAGTCGTCATTTTCAGAATCACGAAGGAACGAATATATTAAAGTCCCGGCCCGGCTCCCGGCAAAAAAAGTGGCCCGGTCGTTTCCTGATTTTAAATCATAGCATATAATATTTTATAAAGCACATTAAATCCATGTTTGAAAGTAAATATATAGTTGTGGCTGGATTGTTCATTGAAAAAGTAACTGTCGACATAAAAAAGATTGTCCACTATTTCTACAAATAAATATAAAGCATATACATAAGTTATTCGGTTATTTATGAGAGTTATGTTTGTACATATACAATTAATGTGTTTTTGTTGTAACAAACAAAAAAAAAAATATATATATATATTTTAAAGAATTTTTTACAAGGCAACTTTTTTTACGGAAGCAATGGGAGCTTACTGTAATGATTTGTGAATCTATTTACAGTGACGTCAGAGATAAATTAGGTGATTGCTTCGGCCTAGTCATCCGCTGTGAGGGCGAGGAGTCTTTCCGTCTCTTAACTTAATATTTAATTACATATTTGTATTAAAAAAGAAAAATATTTTACTTTCGAGAAAAGCAAACTATGGCCTACTTCATCTATGACACCTACTTCATCTATGACATCACGGTAAATAAATGCATACACTGCAATTTGATGCATAAAAGTGGCAAATAATTACTTTATACCCGACATATAAAGAAAAAATGCTGTCGATTAGAAACATATAGACATGTTTTTGCATCTCTCTGGCATCTCTTTGAATATAGTATCAAATTAATCACAAACCTCTCCATGATTTCTATTTTTAATCCAATTTTGACATAGAACAAAATTTACCAATATTTGTTAGATATTCAACGGATTTGAGGCCTTCAATTCCAGAGCAGTTTGAAGATAAAAACAAGCAGAGGTGATGTAGTTTATACAATATTATTGGTATTATTATTATTGCGTTTATTAAACAGCTTGAGTTTTTCTATTTTAAGGAGGAACTCTGATATGAAGAGTAGAAGAACTCAAGCTGTTTATTATAACACAATAATAATCAGAACAACAGCTTTTGGTTTATTACCTCCGCCGAAGGAGATATTGTTACCTCCGCCGAAGGAGGTATTGTTTTCAGTGGCGTTTGTTGGTTTATTTGTTTGTCAGCAGGATAACTCAAAAAGTACTGAACGGATTCGAATGAAACTTTGTGGAGTTGTTGGAAATGCAAAAGTAACAAGTGATTAAATTTTGGCATCTCTAAGTGCTTTTTTAATATTCAAAATGAGCAAAATACTACTACTAATAATAATGAAATGGGGTCTCTATTCAGGGAGTAGGAAAGAACAAACGCTAAAAAAATATTCATTGACGTATTATTGTTCATATATCAGCTCAGGACTATGTTAACCCAGTGACGTAGCTTAAACTTCTTCCGTCTTCCCATCTCTGAGTGCTTTTTTAATATGCAAAATGAGCTAACAGAGAGGAAACATGATTAGAGATAGAAAATCGGGCGTGTGAAAGGGAGAATGTTTGAATAGGAATGTTGTGGGGATCGGCGGAGGTACACACTCTCTGAGTGTATATATTATTTCTTTGCTCTCTCCTCACTCATTATTCACCAAACACACCTACTTATGTAGACATATATGATTGATTGTAATTCTGTTATTTTCACTGGCGTTGGTTTGTTGGTTGGTTTGTTTGTCAGCAGGATAACTCAAAAAGTACGGAACGGATTCGGATGAAACTTTGTGGAGTTGTTGGAAATACCAAAAGGAACAAGTGATTAAATTTTGGCATCTCTGAGTGCTTCTTTAAGATGCAAAATGATCTAAATACTAATAAATATTTCAAGTTAGCCTACTCTGCCAATAGATGTCGCTGTGCTGTGAAATCGGGTGCCGGGAGCGTCTTCCTCTCGGAATTTCCGTCGTGGGGAACCCTCCCCGGCCCTCTACGCCGCCCCAGTCGTGAAAAATCCGCCTCGGAAGGCTCACAAGGACCCCGTGACGGCGGAGGTTTGCACTCTCTGAGTGTATACATGCCTCTAGTTTCTTTTAAAATGTTATTAATAATTTAAAAAATGGACAGGTTTCTTCCACTCGTCCACGAGTCCTGTGGAATAAGTAAACGTCGGACACAGAAGGGTAACCCGTATCAGTGTTCCTCCTCCAGAATAGAAGAACTAAAGCTGTTAAATAATGCAATAATAAATTTCAGAGAGTGCAAATCATGAGCCTCGAGCGGATTGTTACAGATAATAAGAGAGGGAGGGTTTACGGATTCCAAGACGCTCCCGGCACCTTATTAATCTATAGAGTAGGCTAACTTGGAAAAGTAGTATTTAGCTCATTTGGCGTTAATTCTTGACTCAGAGATGCCAAAAGATCATTTCTCACTTACATAAATTTCATTCCAATCCGTTCAGTACTTTTTGAGTTACTGCAACAAAGATGAAAACAATATCCTTAGGTAATTACACCAAGAGCTTATTAATATAGAAAAAAGGGAGAGTTTCTGATAATTTGATACTATAATCAAAGAAATGCCAGAGAAATGCATGAAAGATGTCTCTAGGTTTATAAACATTTTTTCTCTTTCTATTTCATGTCAGGTATAAAGTAATCCTTAGCCATAATAGTAAACCATTTTTTTATTGAAGCTATTTGCAATTAAGTCTTAGTTGGAACACTATATGACTTGACTATTCTTAATCTAATGCTAAGATTTCGTATTTATTAATATTATTATAGATTTTTCGAATTATACATAGTCATATATTTGTAAGAGATTGTTTGAACTGAATTATAAGAAGGCTTAAATTAAGATAGAAACAAAGGTTATGAGCAGGGCTGTAGGAAACTAGTAAATAAACTTTCTGGGCATAAACGACCTTTTAAACACATATAACGCATATTTGGCCTTTTTCTGCATATTTATCGCATATTTTGAACAAATTTTGAGGATATATATATATATATATATATATATATATATATATATCAGAAAACGACGCCCGATAGCCCGGTCCGGGGTCCCGGCTGTTTATTGAACGGCCCGGGCGATCATTTCAAGGGGATTGGACACTTCATAGAATATCTCAATGACGACAACTTGGCAATCGTCAAAGCCAAGAAACTGTTCAAGGACCTAAAACTACTGGGTCAGCTGGCATTCATCAAGGGCAACTTTACTCAACTGGTACGCGCCATTTCGAGGCTGCAAGAGCGCCTTCCACTGACTGAGAGCATTGGAATCCTTGAGATGGTGCAGATGCAGCTGACCGTTGAGCCCTTTGCCAGTAAGTTGAAAAGTGTCCTTGAGAAGAATCTGGACTTCGAAAAAATTAAATTCAACTCCAGAATTCTGAAGAGAGAGACATTAAGGCTCAAAGATGATCCCAAATTGCCGTTCCTCTTCTCGTGCGCTTCAATTACTCTGTGGACTGCGAAAGGGTCGTCTCAAACTAAAGTCTCTTTTGTCTGACCAGCGAACCAGTCTGACAGAGAGGCATATAAAAGATATGCTCATTCTCAGTGGAACAATGATTACATAATATTATTTTTATTAATTTAGAATATACATTATTTTTCAACATATAAAGGCTTTTTTGCTTATTTAAACCTTTTTTCGCATATTTAGTCATTTTTACCCGCATATTTCTGGGCATATACGGCATTGTTTTTGTTCAAATTCCAACAGCCCTGGTTATGAGAGACACATTTGTGTTGAAATGAAAGTGTTCATCTATTGGCATATCTTTATTATCAATTAGTGGCTTCCATGAGACTAACAATAATTATATTTTTATGGCACTCATCAATGTGCATACATAACGAAACGAGGAGTAAATAAGTTGAACCAAAACCTTTGCCCTACTTATACATAGTGAAGGAAATGGCCCAATCCCTTCAAAATCTGCTTCCAGCCCGAATAATCTTTATTTCAATATCCACAAATAAGTGGCATATAACCCTCAATTTCACGAACCCTCTTCCCCTAAAATATGCTTCATCTGTGGCTGTAGCCCTAGTTTGAATTCCATATTCCTTTAAATATTAAAAAAATGATTTTGAGTAACTAAGAATGTATGTTGTACAGTAATCAATAAAAGGATTGGATTCCTAAAAAGTAGTAGAGCGAAACGAGGGAAGGAGAGAGAGAGAGGGGGGAAAATTCGTTATTCTCTTGTCAAGATGTTCAAAAATATGAACCCAAGGAATTTCTTTTGTTGTTGTGAGAAACGACAGGAAATTGGCTCAGATTGTAGTCAAAATAATAAAAAAATAATAATTTGTTATTATATTTATGAAAGAAAAAAAAACTTTTTAAAAATCTCTTGATGATATCCTTCTCTTGCAACCATTTTTAAATATATAATAATTATACTCGCTAAGTGCAAAAGACGCTTTCTCCCCATCAGTAAACGCATAAATCAATAAAACAACTGACAACCCCCACCCGTTGGATATAGCTTCCTCTGTTTACATTACAACAACTTCCTCGCTAGAGGGCGTTATTGAGGGTCATTATTGTTTTATTATCCTTGTTTGGGGGTAAACGTTTCTCATTTTTAAGTGATGTGATGGGTAAGGGAGATAACAATTGCATTAAGGGAAGGAAACTATCTACTCTTTTAAAAGGGATATCGCAATATGTAAATTGTTGATGCATTTTGTGTATCACATTTATATAATGCCGACTCGGGGGATAATTATTAATTAAGTCCTACTTTTGAAAAAAGAAATGGGTAATATATATGTTGAGAAAGAGTATTACTAAAATATTTGTGTTCAATTTCTCCTTTTTAGCTAGCAATATTGTCCACTCTTATGACTTAATTCAAAATCTTTCTGATTTCAGAAGGTTCTAAATACTTTATAAAGCCTCTATATTATTATAACCACCACTATTTGAGGTCATAACACAAACTATTGGATATTGATCTCAATAGCCAAGAGTATATGTCATTTAATATTTTACCGAACGTAGGAAAACCCCAGTTTTGTAGTATTTGATTAACAACCATAAGACTTCTAGCATGATGACTCTTAACTATCTATAAAAAATTTGCACGAATGGACCAATCGGTAGCTTGTATCTGTAAGATTAGATTAACTTCCAATATCAAAAGTCCTTTAAGTAAGAAGCATCCTAAGAAACACCCTTAGATGTACAACGCCATCGAATAAAAACTTTGTAGGAATATGTAGTAAACATCACTCGCTACATGTTTTTATTATTCGTATTTTCATCACAAAAAATACAAAATCAGGTCATCTTAAATAAAACTACCAAACTTTAAATCCCCCTCTTCTTAAGAAATTTGTGTAGACAACAGCTGCTAATATATGTTTTTTGTTTCAATATATTATTTATCTCTCTCAAAACGACTTAATTACCCTACTGGTTTATTTATGTCTGGTTTATTTATGACGTAATAAAAATAAAATGAGGACAGGCAGTTGTTTAATAGCACATGTTTTATTTAATTCATGTCAATGCTGAGGTTGTTTACTTGCTCATTGATGGAGGATGGAATTCAACGATCAAACAAAAAAAATCAACTCGCAGAATCAAAATCTCATATCTTTTTTAATATGTGAGTCGATTTCTATTAATGAATTATAAATTATATTCCAATAAATACAGAATAACTACCATGATAAAATAAATACAACACAACAAGGGCTATCGGCCAGAAAATAATATCTATTTTTTGCAGTAGTAATTCAATGCACAAGTAATTATTTGCATCATACAAAAGTTATCTCAAAAAATATTTTGAAGTTGGCCCCGAGTCCATTAGCCTAAAAAATCCTTTTCTAGCATAACTCTACATTGACCACGTTGATTGTTTTCGTTTCTCTAAAGTTTCAACTCTTCCAAGAAGGATCAAGGATTGGCCAAGCCATCCTGCTACAAGAAGACATTCATCTTTTCATGGAATGCTTAATTATATACGAACCTTTATTGCACTTATTATTGATCTTAGAGAAGGATCAACAATAACTCCGCTCACATTTGACGTCACTATAAATAATGAATACAATTTAAAATTGTAGCTCTGTTTACACTGGCAATTCGGCATGTCGTCTACTGTGATTGTTTTGATCTTATATCGGCAATTATAAAACATTATATAAATAAAATATATATATATATATATATATATATATTGCTTTTGATCCGCTACATTTCATTGTCATTCACACATCATTCCAGCCTCCCCTAAATTCCTCTACCAAGAAAGATGAATTGTCAAAAAAAAGAGATGGAAGACGATCGGACTAAATACATTCGTATATATATGTGATATTGCTATAGACTATGAAGAGGGGGGAGGGGACCGTTGAAAAATGCGTTGTATATACATAGTAGTTGTAGTAGCTCTCACATCAATGTGCCTCGTTAAACTTGGAAGGAGGGGAAGAAGCTTCAAGGAATCATTCTAAAAAAGAAAGAATTACAATTAAATATAAACTTCTTCTGTCAAAAAGGGAGAATTTAAATCCCGGCGGGAAATATTTGAGCAGCCCTCTGTTTCTCCTTTCTTCTTATTCATTGTGCCCTCCCACACACACACATACATCCAAATGATGATTATGTATGTTATCATCATCATATTTCGGGATTTTAAAGGTTTACGCCCATAGGTCCTTATAATAATAATATTACATGAATGTGTCTACAAGACATTATCATTATTATTACTGGTATAGCTAAGGATGATGGTTCTACCTTAAGCTTGTCAAAAAAGAAGAACCTACAGACTTTGCTTAATTGGAGCCCCCTCTTTTTAGTTTGATGATTAGCTTAGAAAAAAAGAATGAATATATGTACATATTATTATATACCTACTACATTAGTGGGTATTGTGGGAGCCCAAGTATAAGAATTCAAACGTTGCGTCTTGGAAAGAGGGGAACCAAGTCCTTACTCACCTTCCATTTTGCGACCAAACTTTTCGTTGTGACTATTTTTATTAATTATTTTGAAAAAAATGTCAAAATATTCTTTACTTATTGTCACAACCAATCGACATGATTGACCCTTTTACCACCATGACATAGAAAGAGAAAAAACAGCTGTCGATTGAGGCATGAAAATTGAAATAAGGAAATCTCTTTCATTATTAATATGATTTTATTAGTGCAAGGAAAAACAAATCATTAGAGTTTTCCTCATAAATCAGGAAAGAAAACGAAAACCATTCGATATACTTCTTATTAGTATTATTATGGCATAATTCTTGAGTTCTTTTATTCTGGAGGAAGAACCTTGACAGTCTCTTGTTTCCAGTGGTGGGCACCGCTCACTTTTTGCTGTTCCGCTCACCGCTCATCCGCTCACTTTGGGCAACTGATCCGCTCCCGCTCATTCGCTCATTTTTTGAGTACTGCTGTTCGGCTCACTTCATTCCGCTCTTCCGCTCAGGTTGGCAAATTGACAAATTAACATTAACTTTTTATGTTACTTGTCACACTGCTCACACATTATTCAGATGAATTAAGAATAAGATTAATTTTATAAAATTTAAAAATTGTACTTAAATAAATGAATAGCTCAATTAAATTAATCAATTTACTAACCTGTAGCTTCTCTCTCCGCTCAGAGGTCGGGTTCGGGTCACAAACTTATCCATGACTCGCGATTCGTAAAAAAAACGAAAAGTAAAGTATACTGACTCAGAGTGACCGTCAGACAATGAACACACACGAACACAAACGTATGCACAGAGAGAATAAGAGAGTGCCAGAGAGAGACAAAACTTGTACGCCGAGTAAGTACTAAGCTGGTACTAAGTAGGGTCTCATATAGCCATTTAATGACATCATCAACATATGTGTTATGACGTCATTTTTTTAGATGGATTTCTAATCATACTACATGTAATAATTATTTAATAATTATAACAAAGATAATTTTATCTCTTTTATGTTAAGAGAAGAAAGAGAAAAGTTATATTATAATAATGTAACTTTTCTCTCTCTTCTCTGAATATAAAATGAAGTTCCATATGGGACCATGAACGCAACCACTTTGTTATGACGGGGTACACATTTTATATATTAAGAAAGGACTGATTGTCACTTATTCTCTCTGCGTATACACAATAACTGCACGACGTGAACTGAGTGGCTACGCGTGGCAACATTGCTGCCACGTGTCGAGACAAGAATAAACAATTTCTGGCGCACCTTTTTAGTCCATGCCACGTTAGCGTCATTATATTTAGAGCAAAAAGCGATAAAAAGTAGTCTTTTTCTATGAGTAATCCTTTTTAATAACGGAAACTTTTTTTATGTGAGCGGATGAGGGGAAGTTAATTTTAGAGGGTCCGCTCACCACATTCCGCTCATTTCTCACAAAGATGATCCGCTCTTTGCATTCCGCTCACCAATTGCTCCTCCGCTCAGAGCGGAAGACCGGACGAGCGGAATAATGAGCGGAAGTGCCCACCACTGCTTGTTTCTGTAGGTACCTATTTGACAGGACAAGTGAACAAGAGAAACTATCTTGTCTCTCATTGGGACCTACTTGTTATTAAGTAATTTAATGCCTCCCTCATCACCGCTTGTTCTCAAGCCTTCTTCTGAAATATCCTGGAACAAAGAAAGAGTTGTTCTCGGAAACGTACAAAAAGCAGAATTTTTAAGTCGGTAACTCACATTTTTCAACGTCTTAGTGTCAGTTTGATGATCCATTTATCGCCAGATATGATGGCACAATTATTATTAAATTAATATATATGGCTGACAAGGGAAGATCCCATATAAAAAGATCTAGTAATGACATGACCTACAAGAAAATTAAATTGTGCTCTCACAGATGAAACCTTTATATTTTTGATTTGATGTTCACAGGTGAACGATGCTTTATTTCACAATGCCAACTGTTTTTTAATGACTCACGTCTCCTTTTCTTTCTCGAATCACGTTCGAGAAAAAGTAATTGCCTAATTAGTTATCCTTACAAATAACATGGAGTCCTTTTGCATTTTTTGGACGTAGAGATACATCCGTTGTCCCTTGCCATGCCTCAATCGACAGCTGGTTTTTCTCTCTCTATCTTAGGTTGGTAAAACGGACAACCCTAATCCAATAAATATCCAAAAAGTGCTTCATAATGAAAATTGGTTGCAAAAAGGGGGGAGGGAATCAATTTATTTATTTTGTATGAAGCCTTTGCTAGTCTTATACGCTTTATATCTTCAACAATGCCCACTAATATACATACATATATATTTAGTGCTCTTTGAGGAGAAGAAAAATAAAAATACAAAAAATGGATAGCTAACAAACTAATATCTTATTACGTATTTTATGTTCTCCATAAAAATAACACCTGTGAAGCATCATCATCTCCTGACTCTCGTTATTGATTGCTAAGTCAATAATGAGAGTTTATGGTGCTTCTCCAGGAGTCGTGCAAATGGATCTCTTATGAAGCTGAGTTTAAAAATAATAAGAATAAATAAATACGAAGAAACGCCGCATTTCCCTGGTCCGTGTGTAAAAGCTGCTTTTACTCCCCTCAAAGGGTTTTTTATTGTTGTTGTTGCAAAAAGTGAAGAATAAAGAGTGAGTCATGGTTAGGCGTAACTACGTCATTGGGAGCCTTTGTCCTTTTTTCAGGAAAGTTTTTTATATATGTTCATCATGTAGTATCACTGGACGCCACGCTTAGATAAATATATATTTATATTTGTGATTAGTCTCTTGACAATGATCCATATTACATTTATACCATCCGGGATGGGGCTTAAAAAGACATCTTTATACAAAAATCGTGTTGGTCCAACAAAAAATATATTTGATCATTAAAAATCATCACATATAGTCAATATATATTTTAATAATACAAAATATTTCATTTATAACAATTTTTAGGGGGCTTAGAGGATATTTTAGGGATCAAAATTTATACAAGAAAAGTCGATTGGACCCATGATCGCACAAAATCATGATTTAGCTTATGCACTATTTGAAGTCTTTATATTTTCTTCATGTTTCTTTTTGTTTAAAGATATTAAAACGGCGTTAATATATATATACCGGGTGCGGTACGGAAATTGCAACACTTACCTAGTATATTGTTTACACCCCTCTGTGTCTATTAAAAGGATTCTATCAGAAATTTTTCAAAAATATAAAGCGTTAATGTAACTCGTATTTGAATTTTTATTATATATGTCCACCCTTAACAGCAACAACAGCCTCCAGACGGGACCTGAAGGACTGACAGACAGACCGTATGTAATGAGCGTCCATTCCATCCCAGTGTTCATCAACAGAGGTCTTCATGGCTTCAATATTGGGGTGACGGATTATGCAGGCCCGCACATGCTGCCAAAAAGAAAAGTCCAAAGGGTTTACATCAGGGTGCATGGAGGCCACTTTTCCTTACTCAAAAATGGGATGCTCTCTGACAAAAATTCTGGGTAGATTTTGCTGTATGGGCTGGTGCTCCATCCTGTTTGAGCACCACTTCTTGGTTTGGAAATGTTGCCTGAACCCAGGGCAAAAGTTTGGTATGCAGCTCTTCAATGTACGTGGCTGCATTCAAGCGAAACCTTCTGGGAAACCATATCAATGGTATTGAAGCCACAAAGACCAGAAACAAGGCTGAGGCTGGATACTTGGTAGTGGTAATTGATCTAAGATCTTCATCAACACCTTTAAAGGCCACAAACCGATCATTTCTTTTATTTCTGACCGGATCCACAGTCCAGTTCTTTTCATCACTGAAGATGATGATCCTTCCAGCCGGTGCAGATTTCAGGTAAATTGATCAGACCCTTGCAACGTTGGAGATGAGTCACTTTGATTTAAGGGGTCAATAATGGCCTCTCCAACATCACTAGGGACTTGCCACCCCACTCCTTGATAGCCCTTTTGACCGTACTCTCATCAACACCAAGGTCCTTGGCATGAGCCTCCATGCTGATGGTTGGAGCCCTTTGGATCACATCACAAATCAATTGTGGTTTCAATTTGTACTTGTCACCACTTCCAGATTTTCTCTCGACCCCTTGGTTAATGTCCAGCTTTTTGTTGATGCGGTAAATGGTCGATCTTGCCACGTTCAGTTGCTTAGCAATCTCAGTTGGAGTCTTACCCGCGCCAAGAAACTTCGACACTTGAACTCTACGGTCTCGTTCCATCTCTCTGCGTATTCTCTGATGAAAAACATAAAAGCATAAACATAAACACTGCTACCGAAGTTATTTAGCGGAACATTTTGTTCGACACCTCTCGTGATCTCAAATCGAATTTTTGGAAGTGTTGCAATTTCTGTCCCGCACCCAGTATATATATATGGTTTCAGTAGCTAATTATATGCTAATTTGAATGACTAATATTGCTTTTTTTCTTTTCATTTAACTTTATTATCCATAAAATCTTAAAAAACCTGCGATGGTGCCATGTTTTGGGGAAAAGATGAAATATTAAAAGCACATAGAACTCCCATGAGGTCAGTGGCGAAGGAGAAACTGCCAATGACGTTAATGTTCGTAAGGCAATAGAAATAGTAAAAAAATAATAAAATAAAATCGATTAATGAGGAGTATTAGGGTGTCCTTCAGTAAATAAGAATATAAGCTTAAAACGATTTTCTTACTGGGCCACCGTATCTTTGGTTATTCAAAAAAAATATAATTGTCAAAAATATATTTTTTAAACACCAAATCGAAAGTCCAAGATGTTTTCCCCTTTAGTCGCGTCATATATAAGTGGGCCATCTCTTTGTCCTAAGAGCTGGTAGTAAATGTAACTCATGGCAGTATATTGATAGATATATGTATATAATTAAATAAGCAATGCATAATGAGACCAAAGATCTACCTAGTCGTCCGGCGCTTGAAAGGAGAGTCCCTGCGTCCATTCATAGAATGTTCAATTTATACTTTCCTTTATTTAATCAAGATTCACCATACAGGAAAACAACAATAGCATACTTCATCTCTGACGTCACGGTAAACATTGAACATAAGAGAAACCCATGTATTTTCGAGAAAATATACATATATCCAATAAAAATGAAACTACTGGAGGAACTTCTAAGGTTAAATTTGTTATGAGCATCACATTGTAATTATATCAGTAATAAGGAATTAAATATCATAATGAACTATATTAATAGCATAATAATTAATTTTGATTATAATATGTTATTTTTATTGCATACTAATTCATTATATTATTTTATATCTTATTATTATTTAAAGTATTTGATTAAAATAAGTGTTATTTATTACATTAATCACATTATTTTCGATTGTATTATTTTTATAATTATATTGTTATTGATTATGTTATTATTGTTAGTTTCTATAATTGTATTTTCGTTCCTCTTCTGGTCGGGCCACGTAAGGGATTTTTCAAACAGTAATATTAAACTACAAAAATAGTTCTACCTTATAAAATGGATTTATGCTATCGATATTAAACATATTTATTCGTGTGTGAGACTTTGTCTTGTGCTCTTAGTTCACTCTATTATAGATTATTATATTCATTTTATATTCAATCATATACATACGATTGTGGACTATTTTCCTTCTTTATCAGACATATTAAATATTTATTGTTTACAAAAAAGTGAGTCATTTAAAAGATGACGCCAACAGAAGAAATGTATTTAAACTGCCTAAATTTTTTTTTCATTCAAAGAGTCGAAATAATACATTTGCCCGTCACAAATGCATATATTTGTGGCAGAAATATTAGTAGCATTTAGTTATATGTAAATTAAATAATATTTAAATTAACTTTTGTTCCACAGGCTATATTTATTACCTCAAATAAGCACAATAATACGTAATATCAAATCATGTTTCTTCAACCCATGACTGTATGTGATATTAGAACGTGATTATTGAGAGAAAAAGGAGAGGGAATAAATGAAAAAGTAGTTGATATTATAAAGGTAGGCATCACTTCAATCACTGTTATGACAGTTCATTTTCCAACATCTACCGATAGACATAAATGATACAATCGGATGCGGCAATTTTTAAAAGTTCCCAATTATCGGTATCCTGAGAACAAATCCACTGTCACCACTACATATCCCCTGAAATGACCATTATCAATCAGTATTCACAGTTTTAAAAAGATATGAAAACTAATGTTTAACAAATATCATACAAAATGAAAAGGAAGAAATATGAACATTTACAATTGAGATACCATATTTAGTAATTGTCTACCGTATTAAAATAATACAGTGAGGCCTTGAATCAATAAACATGACCATTGTTACCCCTTACCATCTATAACTCAATCCAAGGGTTCTCACTTTTGAGAAAATTGTTGTCTCTTGAGCCATGGATTCTATAGCACACGTTTTTACGTAGAGTCTCATGAATTGAGCTGATTCTTCCGAAAGACTGACTCAGAGCGTTAAAAATAATGCTATCAATAGTAAGGATACCAACTTGAGGCTTTTTAGAACGTGATTTGTTTAAATAAGAGGAGCATGAATAATAATAAAGTTGTTGATATTAAATATCTCTTCACTCGTGGCTTCGAGGTGTAAAATCATCTACTTAGAGGTAATAATTCATTCTTAAAACCATTAAGTTTCTTCTTTCATATGCCTCCATCCTCGTCATTTACAAATCCTTTGGATAGACCCATTCAGTAATATATATTATTATTAATTAATAAAATAACTTTTACTACTTAGGGAAATACGAATGTATATTTTATCATCTTTCAACAAATCAAGGTATATTGAAATACAAGATATGCCCATTTGACAAGAGAGCTAACTTTTCGCTTGCCGGTGTGACGTCATTAAACACCACGGACAACAATTTTACAAAATATTTTTAATGGCGCGAAAAATAATAATAATAAATTTACTGACGTTTCCCTTTGAACACATGAAAAATCATACCTTGTATTCTATATGCCTCAATATAATGTCTAGAATGCTTAATATTTCTGATCAATTAAAAATACTTAACTAGTTAACAATAGACTCCATTTGGAGTAAAAAGTGACATAAACCCTCGACCATTGATTAAACTTTGTAAATACTCATCAGTGTTTTTGTCTTTTTTTTCCTCCTCTATGAAATTGTCAGCTGTCAAGGCTTCAGTATTTTCCTCCCAATGAGCACTCTCTATATTTGCATCTCTTTGTGTCAAATCATAGAGATATAAAGATATAGAGAGCTTATTGGATTCGTCAGAGAAATACGTCATTGTGTCCAGAATACAGATGAACGATGTTTCTCTGCTATTGGAGGAAAGAGAAATACGTCATTGTCTTCAGAATACAGTTGAACGATATGTATTTGCTAATTGTAGGGAATAAACTCTCTATCTCTTTATATCTCTATGTGTTAAATATCCTCTCTCAGACAATAAGATGTAGAAAAAGGGAGAAAATAAGGGTTACCAACTCATACAAACAATGCCTATACGTGAGTTAGTGTCCATAAAAGCAAACCTTGCTTTATATGAATAGTATTTGCCTCAGTATTAAACTCAGTAGGCTTTTATTTCATTCTTCTCCCTCAACATGCTATTATTGTTATATGATGAAGAGCCAATAAGATGAAAATAAATAGTAGTCTTAATTCTCGTATAAGGGAGCAAAAAAAAGCCCCCCTTATTTTCCTTCCCACCTTCCCGAGGAGTGTAACAATAAATTATTGGGTATAGCCTATAATTTATTGAATTCAATGTATTTTGCAAATCACAATTTATCATTATCATAGGATGGATCTTTTTTTAGTACCAAAACACCAGTAGTTGATCATTTTCTATGTGTACTGTTAAATGCCCCCATTTTTTCCTTCGTTTTCTTTTTTATGTGTGCTCTAAGTAGGAAAGTTAACAACAAGAAAGAAAATAACAAGAACCAAAATAGGGGGGTTGAGTCCTATTAAATAGACAGGTGGTAGACCTAATTTTCTTTTTAAACAGCAGCTACGGAGGGGGGGGGGGAGGAGGAAGAAAACAATAAAATTGGAAGCCTATAAAACGATACAACCAAACAACAACAACAACATATAGGTATGCTAAGCCCTCTCATTGAGTCAAATGAAGCCATAACTGATAAAAAGGGTCAAAATTCCTAAGTGTATGTATAACTAAATGTGTTTTTTATTTCTTTTTTCTTCAAAAAAACTGTTTAAATGCCTTGAACTAAGTGCCCAACTAGTTTACAAGAAGCTTGGCGACAAAGGGATCCTTCGTACTATCATTCTTTGTTCCATTGTATATATATTTTTAAATTCGTATTACATCATAATCGATGTACTCTTTTAATTCTTCTAAATATATTTCTATGGTTTTTCATAGACCTCAAAGTCATTTGAATACAGAAGTTGTGATTCAAGATCTAAATCTTTAAGGATATACAATTTATAGATGTCCTCAAAATGGCTGTCAGTTTGGACAAATGTTGTGCTTTTATAGAAAGATGATTGATTTCATACCTGACATTCATTCGTATTCGAGGTTTTACTCCCTTTAATACAAGATATATATTTAGTGGCACACAATCAAAAAAATCTCAATAATTTATTAAAGGCGATTTTGAACCATTTGCTCAAGTTCAATGTTTTGGGGTTCGCTTTTTGGTATGCGGAACGTTTGAACTTTGTTTAGAACTACCTATGTACATACATATAAGATTCCTTTTTTCTAGGAACATTTCAACCTGTTGGGTGTGTTCGAAGTAATACAACTCCTAAGAAGCTTGTATTAAATTGATATGCAGAAAAAGGAGGATTTATCGGTTTGTATTACAAAAATTATCAATAGATAGAATCATGCTTTATAGGTAACCAACTCGTTTTATTATGCCACCACGAAAGTGGGAAGAGAGACTGGATAATTTTCCTACCCATAAAACATTCTTTATTGGCAATAAATTGATATCCAATTGACTATAAATACAGTATATTGTTTGTAGATAGGTAGGTGGTGTTGTTGGTAGGTTTGTAAGTTAGATGCTGTAGATTATAAGGTGGGTTATAACTCAGAAATGATGTAGAGTTGATATTGTGTATGTATCGTTTCTTCCTTAATTACCGAGAAAGTTTTTTAATATTTTTTTGAGTTGTATCCATGGGGATATGAATAAGAATATAGAATTAAAAATACTCAATCGAATCTTCATCTTTTCAATGAGATTGATCAATCCCCCTTGGAAGGCAATCTCAGCCTTTAGAGTTGAGCAGGCTATGTTTTTAGTTTATTGATGTGCTTGATTGGTATTGTATTGTTTCGATTGGAAATAAATCTAAAACTTAAGTAGTCAAATAAAATAATAAAACAAGATTCTTCATTACTGTTTTACTTTGCTTTAAGCACTATGTTCTGTTTATTAGACCAAAGTGGTTTGAGTAGAAAAAATTTAAAACATTTATTATTATTACCATAATTTAAGTCTTGGAAGTGCAATTGAATACCATAACATATCTTTTCATTGGTGGAAAATTTGAGGGCCCAAGAAACGGACTTCCCAACATAAAATACTCAATAAAAAATAATGCAATAAAAAGTCTCCTGAATATAAAAAGTAGAATTATACAGTCGAAACAGAGAATACAGATAAATTATTTCTCTCTTTACATAGCTACATTCTAATTCAACAAACAGTAATTCTGTTAAAATATTATTAAGGATTTTTTTATTTTTCGACTCTTCGAGGCCTGTTTATTGTGTACAATTATGGACAGGATACAAAAATCTTCTAAGTTCTTGCAAACGAAAATTATTATTGAAAAAGTTATTTTAAGTAATGATTTAAATGCGTTATGTTTATGTTTTTTATGTTTAAAACTAGAGGCATATATACACTCAGAGAGTGCAAACCTCCGCCGTCACGGGTCCTTATGAGCCTTCCGAGGCGGATTTTTCACGACTGGGGAGGCGTAGAGGGACGGGGGAGGGTTCCCCTAGACGGAAATTCCGAGAGGAAGACGCTCCCGGCTCCCGATTTCACAGCACAGCGACATCTATTGGCAGAGTAGGCTAACTTGAAATATTTATTAGTATTTCGCTCATTTTGTATCTTAATTCTGCATTCAGAGATGCCAAAATTTAAAAACTTGTTCCTTTTGACACTTTTAACAACTCCACAAAGTTTCATCCGAATCCGTTCGGTACTTTTTGAGTTATCCTGCTGACAAACAAACCAACAAACTAACAAACCAACGCCAGTGAAAACAATACCTCCTTCGGCGGAGGTAATAAACAGCTGCACTCTACATTCATAGATATATAACGCTTAACAACTTCAAAGAAGAAGAAAGGGTGTTGAAGGTGATGTTTTTATTGACGAGCAGATCAAAAAATAAGATATTTAGTATTTTTCATCACTTAAAAATAATTTGAACCAGTAAACATTCATACTACAAGTTAAAATAAAATATAGAAAACCAGGTAGGTATGCTTATTGCATGTTTTATCTAATCAAAAAGTCCTTTGTAGCATTAGATTTTTGGATTACATAAGCGGAAGGCAATCTCAGCCTTGAGAGTTGAGCAGGCTATGTTTTTAGTTTATTGATGTGCTTGATTGGTATTGTATTGTTTCGATTGGAATTCAATCTCAAACTTATGAAACTATTTTTTATGATATTTTAATCTCACATCTTTATCAAATGTGTATATACTACCAAATAGTTTAGTAAAAGTTTATATATTTAAATGTTTTATTACCTAAGATTAATGATCTGTGGAAGAAAACAAAAATAAATTCTGTTAGAAATTCAAAAACGTATATTCATAGATACAATAAAAATGACAAGCACTTATAAAACTATATAAAAGTCAATCTGAAATATTTTTTATGCTAACTATCGTTGAGGATAAGACTTTTAGTTGATCTCTGGCATACTACACATCCCTGAAACTGAGCCATGGGATTCTTATGAATGCAGTGATGATAATCCACCCTTGATTTCCAATTTGAGAGTCGTATAATTCAATAACAAAGTAATTCCAAACACTGATTATCGTACAAATAGTTGGGAGATTTTTTATAACAGCAGGAACGGGATAAAAGATATTTAAGACCACAATTATGGACCAAAAAAAAACATTATTTAGATTTCACAGCATTACAATTCAAAAACGTCTTATTCATTGGACCTTTAAAGATTTGTATCATTTTTTCTCTACCAATAAAAAAACAAAAAAACGTCTTATTCTTTGGGCTCTTTAAAAAAAATTTTTTCTGTATACCAATATATTCACTACCAATTTAAGAAATCAGTTAGTTTTTTATCATGGAAGCTAAATGTTAGCCTTTTAGATGCAGATCGACAAGTGAACAGCCAGATAGAAAAAACAATTCAAGATATTTTAGTTCGTTTGGATAGAAAACATATAAAGACCCCTTCTCATGCTCTGAAGTTGATTTTAGACTACTCTAGACGAGAATATATCAAATTCGGGATGAGATTGAGGGCAGTTAGAAAACAAAAACTGAAAGAACTATTGAGAGAAAAAGACATCACTGGGCAGGGCAAAGTAATTGAAGATGAACTGAGAAAATATACTTATACAACACTCAGGGCAGTTTAATTAGAACAGGTCTGAGATCATTACCAAAAGAAAATGCAGTGCTTGAGAGGTTAAAGAAATGGGAGGCAAATGGGATGGGGAAAAACGAGTAGATGCAGTCTTTGATACCGAGGGTAACTTGGTAGAAGATGTAACTCTGATTCCCAAAATAGTAGCTGAATATTATGATAAGATGTATAGATGTTGGAGATGTGTCAAAGAAGGTCTAAAACGTGACATCACTTGTTCTTTGAAAATAAATTTAAATAGTAGCATTGATGAATCCCAGGAAATGAGTTCCAGTGAGGAAATAAAACTAACACACCCTGATAGAGAATTTCTTGAAAAAAGATATCGCAATCCGAAATTAAGGAATATATTTTTGCATTAAAAAAAGAATAAAGCACCAGGCCCTGATGGGTTCCCCATTGCGTTTTATAAAAAGTTTCATACTTATTTGGTACCCTTATTAGAAAAAGTATACGATGAGGGTATATGTGATGGTGTTTTTGATACCCATATAACCAAGGGGAATCTAATTTTGATACCCAAAGATGGGAAGGACCCAAGACAAATAGAAAACCTTAGGCCTCTCACAATGCTAAACACGTCCTATAAATTTATAGTGGAATTGTATCCAAACGCTTACAATTGGTATTGCCTTCCTTGATACACTCCTCCCAGAAAGGTTTTCTGCGAGGTAGACGTATGGAAGACGTCGTTAGAGGTATAAGGGATTGCATAACTACAATGGAGGCTAAGGAAGAGAAATGGCTTGGTAGCCATTGATTTTATGAAAGCCTTCGATAGTGTAGATCATGAATGGCTAATAAAGTGCCTGGAAAGGAAAGGTTTTGGGCAAAATTTATTTAGAATGGTCAGCATGTGCTTGAAGGGTCTTTTTACGCATTTTGGTGGAGAAGAGACCGCTTTTGCAGTAAATAGAGGCTGCCGTCAGGTGACCCAATATCACCGTTCCTCTTTATATTGGCACTCGACCCGTTAATATGCGAGATCAAATCTTCATTAGATATAAGAGGGGTGAAGATAGGCAAAAATCATCACAAGGTAGAGGCTTTTGCAGATGACCTTACTGTCCTTTTCTCGGGGGAGAGTAAGATATTATGAAGTCAATAAATAATACTTTCAAAATTCTTGAAAATTACTCTTTGCTATCAGGACTTAAAGTCAATGTTGACAAGTCGAAAGCAATTACAAACTGCTCTGGAGTATTGGAAATTAATGGACTAAAATATTTAACAGTTTTAAAAATCTTGGGATCCAACATTTCCTTAAATTCAACTGATGATCTTAAAGATTGTAAAAATATAGAATCAAAAATAAATAGGGCTGTTTCTAAATATTCCCAAATATTGAATTCGCAATCAAGGATTTACGCATGGAATGGGTTAGTTCTTCCAAAGGTAACCCCATCTATTAAGATCTACAATATTTTCTCAGACACTGGCGTCCAAGATTCGAGAACTGGCCTTAAAATTTATTTTTAGAGATGGTCAGAACAGTTAATAACGTGGAGAAGAATTTCACTCCCGAAAGTATGGTGGCTTGGAATGATAGATTTCGAAGTTTACTGGAAAACAAATTTGTTTTCCTGGTTCAAGCGAATTCTAGCTCCCGGGACGTTATGGTCTGACATATTAGATAATAAAATGGTGGAAATGTTTGGCATGTCAAAAAACAGTGTTAGAGGAAAAGGGCCAGACAAGCTTTTCGATGCTTGTAAATCTATAAGTGAGTTTTGGAAACAAAATGTTGAAATTAATTATGAATTAACCAATAAAGTTTTAGCTAAAATGCAATGGAAAGAGCCCACCCTAGAAAATAGAAGATTGCCATTTTAATCATGTACCTCAATCAAGCGGAAAATAGATTTTATTGGAGAGGTTTTGGGTGAAAACTGTTGTTTTACTTTCAATGAAAAGCTTGAACGGGAAAATCATAAATGAGATTACTTTCAAGACGAGACTGATTGGTCCAAGAGACTGTTTTTTTTTACTTGAAGGGCATTAGGAATGGTATATTACGGGACCTTTTGGTAAAGAAAAATGATATAACTTTTTTTAAACCAAATAGGTAGGAAGATAGAACGATTAAATCTGAAGTGCTCAGTAAAAGAAGTTTTGATATGTTTGGAAGATGGGAACCTGAATTTCGCATCATATGGTTTAAATACCGAATTATTACCAATATGCTTCCATTTTGTAACATTTTTGGAAGGACTGAGGCTGAAAGAATTTGTTTCTTTGTAATAAAGCGACGGAAACATCAACACATTTTTTAATAGACTGTCAAACCATTGGGATTGTATGGGAGCAATTAATCGAAGAGCTTTATTTTAGATTACGAATTTACTTGACAAAAGAGATTTTTGCTATATTATACAGGTCCATTCAAAGAAGAAATAAATGCAATTGTCACTAACATACAGAAAGCTTTATACAAATTTAGAAGTACAAAAACAACCCTCCCAAATAATTTCAGCATATTTGTAATGAATACGATAAATAATTTTTATCTTAATTTCTTAAGGGGATGTAGTATTGTATTTATGTTTAAACTATTTTAGTGTTTTTGCGTTTTTAATACTATGAAATGATGTAAATAAAGTTGTACTTGTATACTAAAAAAATTATTTAAGAAACGTTTCTTTATTTATATTTTTATTTAAGCAAAAGAGTTATTTTGAGACTCAGGTCTTGTAAAAGCTGAAGCTGTATCAAAACGAGCTCTCTAACAAAACGGAATACGGAGCTCGAATCCAGAAATCACTACATTTGATTAAGTTTCGTCGAACTACGTGGTCAAATGAATCAATAAAATAAACTTCTTCATTATTTTTTATTTTAGCGATAAACACAATGTTCTGTTTATTAGATCAAAGTTGGTTTATTAGAAAATATGAACGAATTTATAACTATTTAGAGAAATAGTTAGTACCATGATATATATTTTCTTGGTGACTTCCTAACATAAAATGTTTAATACAGAAAATAATGAAATAAAAAGTCTCTGTATAAAAAAGTAAAATTATACAGTCGTTAGAAAACTATTTCTCTTATTACATAGCAACATCTCATTCACCTAACAGTAATTATACTAAAATATTAGTGACAGGATTTTTATTGGTCGACCATTCGAAGCAGGTTTATAGTATGCAATAATGATGCAGGATCCAAAAATCTTTTAAGCCCTTACATATGAAAATTATTATTGAATAAAAAGTTATTATAAGTAATGACTTTCATACGAAATGTTAATGTTGTTTATGTTTAAAATAAGCAGCTGCACTCTACATTCATAGAACGCTTACCAACTTCAAAAAAAGATTAGAGGGTGTTGAAGGTGATGTTTTTATTGACGAGCAGATCAAACATGATATATTTTATATTTTTCACCCAGTAAAAATAATTTGAACCTGTAAACATTAATACTACAAGTTAAAATAAAATATAGAAAAAACAGGTTATGCTTATGCATGTGTTATCTATCAAAAAAGTCCTTGTACCATTAGATTTTTGATTACATATGCGGGAAGAAATACAAATACAACTTGTTATAAACGGTGTGACGTCATTGAAAATCACCGGCAAGCGCAAACCATCTCTCTCGATTATATGGACGCATCCTGTTTTTTCAATATATCTTATACATTCACCAATAATTATGATCTGTGAATGCTATTTCAATGTAATGATTCCCCCATTTTCTTGGTTATCCCTTTGGCATTTGTATGAATCTAGTAAAAGATACGTCCGAAATAGCATTGATTAACATTGCTTTAATGTGAATGTTTATTTGTATTGAATCAGTAGTGTTTGAGTTAATATGAAATGAAGGAACTGATATAATCTTTGTCCACTCACTGAAGTTCACATGGTGACGTCACATTGAATAAAGGGTATTCCATTTTCTTTAAAGGTGCCAATGGAACGTTGTGGACTTCAGTATTTATTTCCTAATAATGACTCTATACATTTAATTTCTTGGTCGACTTTAAATTCTGAGAGGTGATTTTTGAAGGTCTCATTTTTTTTGTTAGTTTATTGTACTAAATAGACCAAAGTATTGATGAAATCATGGAGATAATGTGAACTTGAAGTTTATAAAGAACTATTTGTGTAGAACCATGACCTTTTTATCTACTGGAACATAGAGAACATAGAGAATAAAGATAAAGAGAGAGCTGATTCCCTCAATAGCAGAGAAACAATGTTCAGCTGTAGTCTGTGTCCAATTAAACAAAGTAATTTGAGCTACGTCATTGTGAGCTGATCATAGAGATAGATCTATCTCTATGATCAGCTACGATGACGTTGTACAAATTACTTTGTTTATTTTCAACACACAGAAACAACAGAACGCTGTTTCTCGCTATTGAAGGGAATCAGCTCTCTATATCTTTATATCTCTATGGGTAGAAGCCATGAAGGGATAGTAAAAACGAGCAAAGGTATGTCACAAATGTTAAATGAAATACTGCAAACATTTTAAATCAATGCAAGGACTTCTTTTGAAGTTGAATTCACTGAGCAAAAAAAAATACTTCACTTCCTGGACTAGTTACCAAGTAGACACTCACAATGGGTCCATCATTTCTAACAATAGCTTGGGAAGAAAAGTCCATTCATACAGAGCAGCATATACCTTCTGAATGACTTCATGCAACCTCAATATGTGGAGGATGCCCCACAAACTATGAACAATGAAAAATATGTAGTATTTCCTTGTATAGAATTTTAGTACCTTGAATTGTAATGTGATTTGATATGAAATCTTCTGAGTGACTTTTTCCCCCTCTTTGAGGAAGCCAAAATGAAAAAAGATAATTATTATAATATTGACTATGTATATCTAAGAGAAATAATTAGCCTTCTTTAAATCCTACATTTGAAAGTTTTATTCCCTCAATTCTGCCTCTACGTTCTTCCGTGCTTTGGATTGACTGTCCAAATTGTTCATAGTGTCCTGTTCAGGACTAGTAATTTTTGTTTAATCACACAAAATTAATTTTATCAAACATCTTCTTACAATAAAATATTTTGCAATCATGATTTGAAGAGCGATTAGTTCTCAATGTCCTGTGAGGTTCATGGGATCTCAAAATTTAACTTTAGTTTATAGACTGCCACCGGGAGCTCAATCGTGTCAGAACGAGTTTTTAAAGCTGCTCAATTTTCCCCACCCCTTGCAGACAGAAATTATAAAATAGGACAGTCGTATTTTGTGTGATCTTCTAAGTTTACAGCACAACATCAAATTAATCTAAGCTACTTAAATTTTAGTTATCCTTATAATAATTGTGGCTCTTTAATAACAACAAATAATTCATGCATTTGCGGAGTGCCCAAAACACAAATTTAAAAAGCAATTAATCCAATTTAACCGTGTGCAAGAAGAACACAATTCCTCTAAATTAATATCAGCCTACATTTTTTTTGGTGTATACAAAAGAAAAACAACACCACACCCCCAAAACCACAAACCGATTGAATTATACCCTTCTGATATAAAGGCCTTAATTACATCTAAACTGACCGTTAAACTCTTTTGTCGACATCGAAGAACCTCAAAGCGAATCCATTGATGCTGCTGCACAGGTACGTGCCTTTGAATTGAAAATTCCTTCATCATCATCATCAACTGATGGAACATGGGCAGGAGACCTGATCCCGTTTGTGCCATTCAAGTTCAATCCAATATTGACTGCTATCAAGTCTGATAAAGAAAGACATATTCAGTTTTTTATCCGTTAGCAAGGGGAATTTTATATTAGGTTTTATATCAATGGATAGTATTTAAACTATAATGTTTATTTATGTATTTGTATTTGCAACAACTGTCCAGTGAGTTTTTATTTCATTTTATGTCTACTTTGTTTTTATTGTTATACATTTACGCTTTATTGTAGAAGGAATAAAAACATATAACAGAAAAAAAAAGAGTCAGATTCACTCGAAAGACCTGTGAATTTGTGGGTCATACTCAAATTTCATGCCGGTCAAAACTTTCTGAATCGAGTCTGCGGGGGACGTAGTGCAGAATAGCTAGAATACGTTTACTATCAAGAGCCTTTCGTTTCTGTAATATCATATCATTTTCGTATATCTGGTCATTAAAAAACGTCATATAAGACACTTTTACAATTGGAGGTCAAATGACCCATGGCCTGCCGAGGATGTACAACAATTCTATATCTTGAAAGCCTTAATTAAGATAGCCATCCAATTTTTTGTCCTGTGTACTTATCATATAAAACTAAATAAAAGTCGTCTAATTTCTGACTACCAGGGCAAACCACAAAAAAAAAGATATAACATCGAAATTAGAATGGGGGTTCAATTTCACCCCCTGGACATTCTAGTGTTAAATCTTTTTATTTGGAAATAATTATACATTTGTCAAATCCCTGTACAACTGCCCCCTTCCATTTTTAGAGGTGGGGGCCTATGATTTCGTACTGAGGTACAGCATTTTAGCTCAGAAAACGATTTATGACAAAAAAATATTCATAAACATAAATTATTAAAAAAGCTGCATAAGGAATTTATCCAAATATAAAAGAGATAAACTTTTTTCATTCCATTGAACAAACTTGATGTATATTATAAATATTATTTGTCATTGTTA
>CP045894.1:2438457-2451492 GCA_013387185.1 Caligus rogercresseyi
ATAAAAACGATACACGCTTAAAAAAACCTGTGGATTCATTGTTTTTTGGGTTGGACCCTCCAAAAGCACACATTGGCGCCTTCAGAACACAACGCTAAAAAGAGTTATGCGTTACTCCTGTCTAGTCTTGTTACTTTAACATAATCTCGACACCAAACATGACCTAATTATGACATAAGAACCCAACATTCGATTGGAGATAGATTTGACAGCCCAAACTACCACATTGGCGACATGCTGAACCTTTGGGCCGAGGTTTTTGAAACCCAACTAGCCAGTCACGTGCGTGATGCTAAGGTCTTTAGTACATCATCAGTTAGATTTACATATAACTATATTCTGAGTACTGTAAATCTGACGGATGACCCTGAGTGTTATTGCAAATGACTTAGAACCTTTAAAAAAATAATGGCGACCTTAAAATCGATTTTAGAATCTATATAATAATTCACCAATCTCCGTCCGTCCGTCCGTCTGTATGTCTGCACGCCATCTCCTCCACCATGTATGGTCAAATTTGAACTTTGAAGGTACCTATGGAATCCTTGGGTCAAGGCAGACCTAATAAACTATTTGCAAAGTGATGGGACCAGAAATGGAAAAAATGTCATTGTATACATCTTTTCTGATTTTACTACCTACCTAGCAATCATCTTTGTCGTTGTAGTACTACTCACAAAATAGCTCCAAAACCTACCCATACCCGTAGGGCGAACATATGGGCGCCGTAGGCGGCCAAATATGTGAGTAATGTTTATGGGCAATACCTGGCAATACCCCTTTTTTAGGGTAACATATTATTATTTAAACATTTCAATTCGAAAATGTATGATCAATAAACAAGTAATAAAAACGGCAAAATCCTTGCAAACTACCAAAAATATACCATTAGGTCATAAGTAACAAATTTAATTCTTGATGCCCTCATACATTGAGAAAAAATTATATGTCATGATGTCGTAAGGCTTTTTCTCAGCATGAGAAAATGCAATATATCATGATGACTTGTATGCATTCTACAAACGAAAAAAGGAGGAGCAAAAGAATAATAAATATATATGAATACACATTAAAAAAACACACACACTTACTGACTAATGAATAAACAGATCCTCTCTTATTATTATATTATTACTGGATGAAGTATGTACTTCATAAAACAAGGATTATAGATATTTTTGTTCTTGTGTTTTGGGGAGGGGAAGCGCCAACAACAGTTTCCTCAACATTAGAGAAATAGAAGAAGAAGGAGGAATATCGTTTTATAAAACGATGTTATTTGTATGAATATGTTATTTATATGAGTGTATAGTGGCTCAGTCACATGCAGCAGGTGAAGGTGAATAATATCATCTCCAAAAAGAAGAAGAAAAAAAAATATATATATACGCAGTAAAATGAGTTTTGTGTTACTTTTCAAAATGATGGTGATAAACAAAAAAAACAACCTCAGCATAACAAATAGCAAGGGAGGAAGGGAGGAGGGGATGATTTGAAACAAAAAAATATATAGATCTTTTAAAAAACAATGAATTGGAATCTCTTCATCCTCCACATATTTTTAAATAACATTTTTTGAAAAATTGACTCCGACAGAGGGATAAAGGGACATACTCATGGCCATAGGGATAAAAAGATATAGAGAGCTTATTCCCTTCACTTTATTTTGTGCCCAAACTAAACAAAGTAATTTGATCTACGTCATCGTAAGCTGATCAAGAAATAGAATCTATATCTATGATCAGCTTACGATGACGTAGTACAAATTACTTTGTTTATATTGGGCAATGGCGACAGCTGAACGATTTTTTCTGCTATTGAAGGGATAAGCTCTCATTATCTTTATATCTCTATACTCATGCACATTGATAAATTAATGGAAACAAACATTGTTTCACAATAAACTTTAAGCTTTTCAATTTTGATGGTTTGTGTCTATAGGATAACATTATGACACATCTATAACCAAGGTCTGTATAATAAGGTCTGGGTATACAAAAAACATATGTAGCAGTGTGATACTCAATGACGTCAACGGAGAACGAATAATCTATCTATATATACACACACACACAAACACATATATATATATATTATATATTATATATATATATATATATATTATTCTATATCTATAATATATAATATATATTCGTTCTCCAGTGACATCATTCAGTAGTTATACTGCTAGGATTACATGTTTGTTTTTGTATTGCCAAGACATTATATACAGACCTTGTCTATAACTGGGGTCTTTTTTTATAGTTTTATTCTTGGCCATTAAATATATTGGACAAGGAATCCATGTTTGGAGAGGTGGTGGTAGTCTCTAGGGGTGTTGGGATTTTCCAACTTGTCAACGTCATGCCATACATTGCATGACAGTCAATCATATAGAAGTTATCTCTATCGTATAAATATTTGATTTATATATTAAAAGCTGCCTTCATTCTGTGGATATTGATAGTATTGAGAGACTTATTTATTCACTGATGCAAGTATGGACTCAAAATCGCAGGTGATGATGAAAAACTTGACGAGTGTAGGCCTAACGGTGTTCAAATGCTCCTCAAACCGAGTAGGAGAATGAAGGACCTTTATTGTTTCACTCTTGTTTGGGGACTCACGGGGTTTTAAGTGAATAAAGTCACTTTGTATCGAACTTCAATTGTTTGTTTCCATTAATTTCCATAATGATATATATATATATATATTATGCAGGGGCGAAGTGGCCAGCGGGAAGTACCAGGACTATTCCCGGTGGGCCACTGGCCTCAAAAAACATACACGGCCGTTGACAGCTCCCAAAGGCATATTGGAGCCTGTATAAGGCCGGTGAGGGCATGCTTGTCCCGGTGGATAAATTCTTCCCACTCCGTTTCCTTATATGTGTCTTTGCAGCAGGTATTAGGGCTTGCAATTCGAGAATTCCAATGTATACAAATATTTCAGGAGATACGTTAAAATAAAATGCTTCCCTTCAAAGTGCTGGAATGCACACCCAATGTTCCTTAGAGCTTTCAAATATGACAAGAAAATAATATGAACTCAAGGATATTTATTTACCTATTGATACTTCGTTTAACTTTATTAATGAACTAATCATCTTTGAACAGTCGCCTACATCTTTTGATTAGTTCATATATGTAGAAGGGGACTTTTCAAAAGAACGGAATATGTATTTATATTTCACTAATGAATATTAAGTTAATTTTATACTTTTTATTGTATTTGTTTGTATTATTTTTATGAGTATATCTCTTTTTTGTTTGCCTATATGGATCGACAGAATTGCAGTATCCGACAGATTATAAATAAGCATTATAGCATTATCAATTAGTCACTCGAACCTAGGATCTTATCATGAGGTAGACCAAACAATGACCATCTCCTCTCAGAATATTCGAACCTGCGCCCCAAACAATGAGTGTTGACCACGCCTTAACTCATATGGCTATCGCGCTTTCTCTATCTCATACAACGATCTATTTATGGATTATCTCTATCCCTTTATCTTACCTTTTGTATCAGTTGAACTGATCCTAGTGATTACGGATCCTCCATTTTACATCAAGGGCCCCTTGCCCCCGTCCCCCTCTTGGGCGACGATTCAGAGATACTTATATCATCTTAAATTCATATACAAGGTAATATACAAACAGCTATTATACCTATAAGGTACATCTCAGTTTTACAATGAATGAAAAGTAAAATGTATGAAAGAGATCTTTTAGTGATGGAGAAGGTCTCTACATTGTATTTTAAACAAAATTAATGAAAATACTTTTGAAATAAAACTACGAGACGCTAGCAGGGGTAAAAGTGAGCCCGGAAGCGGTCATAAGCGCCGTATCAGCAAAATATTTAAGACTTATAAGATAAGGTTTTGTGATGTTTATGCAATTACAATAAATATATTTCAACCAGCGTATTTATGCATATATGATTAGGAATAATTTGCAATTAAAGACATTAAAAGATGCATAGATCCGGGGGAAAACTTGGAAAAAGTGTTCTCTTTCTTTAATAGTAATGGATGTTATTAAGTGGAGTGGGTGAAAAACATCTTAATTAGTTTGATATCATTTTGCAAGGTTCTGTAAAAATCTCAGAATGCACTATTTATTAATTTCGTATGATAATAATAACCTTTTTTTAACATTTCATACAATTTGTTATTTATATGATAATAATCTTTTAATTTTTTTTTTGCATTGATTACCCAAAAACACTTCACATCGTTATTTTTGAGTTTACTCTTAAATGAGTCCAATGTATGGATGGAGAGAGAAGACTTAGCCCCTGTCGTGATGGAACCTTTTCCCCCATTTTAGTATTCATATATTTTAAAACTCTGATGATCTTAATTAAGAATCATTAGAAATAATCAGGAAGGAGGGATTTTTTTTTCATACTATATAATCCTAAAGATATGTACCATTATAATGAAGAAAAAAACTGCTACAAAGCGGTGCAAAATATAAGTTTATTTTTAGACTCCTTCAATAAATAGATCATAGTTTGATCCGGAACCTAGAAGCTCATTGAATTTATGCCGTTGTTTTATAAAATTATATCCCTTGATTTTATTTTAGTTAGTTGTTAGTGGATAAGCCTCGAAATGTGTTTTTCACAAGGAAAGTGAAAGTAATTCAAAGTCATTTTCACGGTTTTGTATTTCTACAAATATATTATGACTTACATAAATTAAAGAAAGAAATAAAATTTATAAATTATGGCCATAATTTTTTGCCTTTTTTGTATTCGAAATTTCATCGCTTTTATACATCAAAATTAAAATCAAACGACTATTTTCCTCAAGATTTTTATGATGAGTTCCTAAGTTCTATTTATGTTTTTAAAACCTCAAAAATATGAAATATCCTTTTATTAGAGTCCTGACTCACTAACAAAATGAAGACAGGATATATATCTTTTTGAAGAAATAATTAGTATCAATTTCATAAATAACACATTCACACGAGAGGGAAAAATAAATATTTTTTTGGCTTGGGTCAATTACAAAAATGTTACATCAATGATTTAGTCGTTAATAGATTAGAAAATGTATCTAGAAGTTGTGTAAGATACCTCGAATCGAACAATATATTGAAGCATCGATATCAAATTATTAATCCATGGTTTTTTTTGTTAGTTAAGAATCATTGCTGTCTTACCATAGTTCATAAAATATTCAATTACATTGATAGAAGCAAATACCATATATACAGCAAAAGAACACAAAGGGGGTATATGGTGCTACAACAGCAAAAATGGAATTGAGTATATCCAGGCTTGGAACGGAACGCAATAATGGAACGGCGTTCAGCTGGATGCACGTTCAATGAACGGAACGCTGAAACGGGAACGCAAGTTTTTTTTGAACGCTAAACGTTGAACGCAAAAAAAGAGTTTTGCGTTCAGCGTTCCAATTTTCCAAACATTTCTTGGACTTTTTTCGGAAAACGTCACCACTACGCATTACTTTTTTGGGAATTCTTTTCTGAAAAAAAATGTCATCACTTGCAGTACTTTTTTTGGAAATCTTTTCTTTAAAAAAAAACGTCATCACTACGCAGTACTTTTTTGGGAAATATTTTCTTTAAAAAAAACGTCATCACTACGCAGTACTTTTTTGGGAAATTATTTAAAAATATTTGAACGCTGACGCAACGGAACGCTGAACGCAAAAAATGAACGGAAACGCTGAACGGAACGCTAATTTTTTTTGAACGCTGAACGGAACGATGAACGCAAAAAAGCTGAACGCTCACAAGCCTGAGTATATCCAATATATTCAAGAAAATTATTGTTAAATCTAGTATATGTAATAAATTAAGTTAGAATCAACTAGAGGATATATACCAGGCTTGGAGCGTTCAGCTTTTTTTGCGTTTCAGCGTCCGTTCAGCGTTCAAAAAAAATTAGCGTTCCGTTCAGCGTTCGTCAATGTTTTTGCGTTCGCGTTCCGTAGCGTTCAGCGTTTCAATATTAAAAAGTAATGGGCGTAGTGATGACGTTGTTTTTTAGAAAATGATTCCAAATAAAGTACTGCGTAGGGATGACGTTTTTTTTATAGAAAATAATGTCCCAAAAAAAAGTACTGCGTAGTGAGACGTTTTTTTTAGAAAGAATTCCCAAAAAAGTACTGCGTAGTGATAAGTTGTTTTTTTTTTAGAAAAGAATTTCCAAAAAAAGTACTGCGTAGTGATGACTTTTTTTTTTAAAGAATTTCCAAAAAAAGTACTGCGTAGTGATGCGTTTTTTTTAGAAAAAAATTTCCAAAAAAAGTACTGCGTAGTGTGAAGTTTTTTTTTTTTTTTTTTTTAGGAATTTCCAAAAAAGTTAGAAAAAAACGAGGGAAAAAAATTGAACGCTGAACGCAAAACTCTTTTTTTTTTCGTTCAACGTTCAGCGTTCCAAAAAAAGTTGCGTTCGTTCAGCGTTCCGTTCATGAACGTGCGTTCAGCGAAGCCGTTCAATTTGCGTTCCGTTCACAAGCCTGATATATACACTTAGAGAGTGCAAACCTCGCCGTCAGGGGTCCTTATGAGCCTTCCGAGGCGGATTTTTCACGACTGGAGCGGCGTAGAGGGACGGGGGAGGGTTCCCCTCGACGGAAATTCGAGAGGAAGACGCTCCCGGCACCCGATTTTACCGCACGCGACATCTATTGGCAGCAGAGTAGGCTAACTTGAAATATTTATTAGTATTTAGCTCGTTTTGCCATCTTATGCTGCACTCAGAGATGCCAAATTTAATCACTTGTTCCTTTTGACTTTCCAACAGCTCCACAAGTTTCATCTGAAGCCGTTCCGTACTTTTGAGTTCAACCTGCTGACAAACAACCAACCAACAAACCAACGCCAGTGAAAACAATACCTCCTTCGGCGGAGGTAAATATTTGTTGCATCTTTTACATGTAATAATATAATAATACGAAGATCTTCATCCTCTTCTTGCATGAATGTGTATCTCTCATATGAGAGCGATGGGCATCTGTTGATAGGTGATCAGCGGTTTAGGACTCCTTCATGTATATATTGCAAATGGCATTTGTGTTTTTCTACGTGCTCAGATAGGCCAAAGAGTCCATGGCCAGTGTAGGCTTGAACAAGTAATTTCATATTGGGACGTGAAAGTTCGACAAACTTTTGTTTGGAATATTGGTTCATGGTTAATAATAGGTGAAAATAATTTGCAACTGTAAAGTCACTTAAGCTGTAAGCCATGTATATGTCACCTTAAAAATAATAATATATATATCTTGTCAACAGGAAAGGAAGCGAATTAACTATACAAAGGAGCGATCCTAACTACTGGATAGAGTCGAGTAAATCCCCAGAGCCCATCCAATCAGTTTTCTAAGTCTTTTTATTATAAATATACATTGTGATCCTCCATTTCGACCATAAAAATTGAGATCCAAACACTTTATGCAATTCAAATTAAGTAAAGAAGATATTTTCTCAACAAATCGAAGAACTAGTCGAACTGCCCGTTGAGCCCATAATGTGAAATTACCTGCCAAGGAAATAATTTGATTTCTGTGTGTGGTTTTTTTATATCTTGTTTATTTAATTCTTATTTTAAAAGAGTTATTTTGAAGAATAAGTCTGCTACTAAACAAATATATAAAATTTATATAAAGGTCAAAGTAAATTTGAAAACGAAAGTTGTGAACTGAACCGATTATTAAACTATTAACCAAGGTTACATTCTTCTTTGCCTACATGGTCGATAGAATGGCATTCGGCTGGTTTATAATAAGCAATCTAGCGTGTAAATTAGTCACTCGAACCTAGGAGCTTATCAAGTGGCTCATCAAAATGACCCTTCCCCTCTCAGGATTCGAACCCGCGCCCGCCCATCATTGAGATTTGAACACGCCTTAACGCATTGCGCTATAGCACTCCCTATTTTTTATATTTCACTTATTATTCTCCAGAAGTTATATTATTATATTGTTAATATATTCAGGGATACCCCCCAAAAAATTGTGTTGAAGAAAGCTATCAAAGTATATTTTCTCTACTTTTACATAGGAAAATATCTAAAAGCATTATTCTTGATAAATGCTTCATTATTTTTTTCAAAGAAAAAAAAGATACAAACAAGTGGTCGGCATTTTTAAACAAGGCATGAGAACGTAATACAAAATTACCGCTGTATGTTAGACAAAAAAAAAATTTTCGATGGAACCATCAAACTATTGTTCACTAAGAAACATTAATCTCCATTTTTATTGTAATGATTTTTTTCAAATAAACATACCTTTTATGAGAAGTACATCACCGAATGCGGGCTCTGAAATTGAAATGACCTGCAAAAAGAAAAAGGAAGAGATATAGATATATAGATCGCTAATTAAAAAAACTAAATACGTTATAAAAACCAATCATCTAATAATTGCGGGAATCAATCCACGCTAAGAGTGTTCAAGTAAATGTGTTCAAAATAATTATTTATAAATAATATATATTTTTTAAATGAGTATTTCATCATTTAAGTCTTGCAATGATTGATGACCAATTATATTTACTATGTTTTGATAGCGAAATAATAACTTTAAAGTACCTTTATCATATAAATATGGAGCCTATGACGATAATTGCTGTCACTTTTGAATCAAGGTAATTATCTTACATCGAAGTTATGTATTTCTTATATAGGAAACATGTATCATATAATAGACTTGTTCAAATATAACACTTTTCATTTAAAAAACATTCAAATAGACGCTTTCTGGTTCTCAGGCTTAAATAATCGCCAAGAAAAATATTTTTAGATTTGGGCCCCGGAATGCTGCCGCATGGGCCATTTAGGGCGGCGCCGATGGAAATTGAGTTTTATGATGATTTAGTAATCAAAATGAGATTTGTAGAAAAACTTATTTTTCAAAACGGGTATGGCAAACAAAACATATTTTGTTAAAAAAGTCCATTTGTTTTTAAAATTTCAAGTTTATTTAATAACCTACGACATATGTAGAAACGTATGTTGTAAGAGAGCTTGCATATACGTCGTTTTACATATATTTCAACGTTGGAAAGGAAGGAAAAATTATTTTCAAAATAAAATTTTTACTTATTTTCTTAAAATAATTATTAACTTTATAAAAATGCACTACAATATATGTGATCCCAACCGATATGTGCAGTCTAAATCACTACTTTTTAGACATATAAAACAAAGGAAGGGTTTCGGCAAAATAATCGAGGAAAAAGTGAGGAAAAAGATGTTTATTTCATTGTCGCCATCACTTTTCCAAAACTTTAATGTAGAGGATGTGATACTCTTTTCAGCAAGATTACACAGTTCAAACAACGACTTTTAGCTACGTGTAGGATAATTGGAATACTTTGGATAAAAACAACACAAAACTTAAGCCGAAGTGGAGCCAGAATGGAAGGAAATAAAGGCAAATACAACTGCAATTGGAAAAAAATCCTAAAAAAGACCGTCCTACAGCTGATATAGAGTAGTGGCGGAGTTTTATCTTATACTGTATGGGACAAAACCTCCACGAGGCAGCTATGGACCAAAACAGGCGCTGTTCCCAAGCACGTTGGATGGCGAGGACTATTTACTCTTATGAAGATATATAGTTCTATAAAAAATGCAGTATTCCAACTACAATACTTCCAAGCTAAAGAGATTAAATAAATATTGGCCCTGTTTTCCACTAGAAATGGATAACCTCTGCGCAAGAGCTGATGCTCCAATAAAAGATCCCCATCTTTTCAAAAACGTACTTCAATATTTTCGTCAAGATAGTGAAGTAGCAACTTCTGTTCTCAATAAGCTAAAGACCACCGTTGGTATCTCACCCAGAAAAAAGTCGTAATTGTATTGTTTAGCTCACACGAAAGTATGACCAAGAGCGGTAAAGAAAAGGTCGCAGTAAAGTATATCAAAGACAAAGAAGCCTAAAAGGAAAACCAGTGTTTCCCGAATTACTTAGACAACAACTTCTTAGACCTTATCGGACCTGAATTGCACTTGTTATTTGATTTGATATGGTAATAATTGTGATTGGCTAACAACTCTTGCCAAGCTAGGCAAACATTACTCCTCGTACCTAAAAGCATGCAATTTAAAAATCAGTAAAAGTGACGAATGATGTAGCTGAAAGAGGACTAAAAATGATTATTGACTTCGCAACAAAGAAACAACGGGAGAGATCGTTTTATTCAAGCTGTCTAATACAACAGGCAAAAATTTAAACAGTCTTAGGAAATACACAATGAATCAATGACCAAGGTATATATATATATATATCTATATGACTTTTATTGCTACACATCCAAAATAACATTGGCAGAACGGGCACTGCAAAAAATATATAAATTCATTATGTGCCCTCCGCAACGTTTTTCTCAGGTCATCTATTGCGTTCCGTCCCGTATCGTCATCCAAGGATGGTGCTGAGTGAGCCATTTTTCATAGCTGAATTTGCTATGAACTTGTGGACTTTTGACATATCTCCAAATTCTTCGTCCGAATCCAGGAAGACGACCCTTTCTAGCTCAAACTGGGACAGTCACGAGCTATAAATGTAGAGGATCCTCGTCTGCTTCCCCACAACCCACGGCAAAGTGAACTGACAGAATGGTTCATGACTTGGTAGTGCTTTCGGAGAAGGCAATGTCCAGTCATGAATGAACTAATCTATTTAACTTTCTTTGAGGTAATCAAAAGATTTCGCCATCGGGTGATTTTTATTTTGACATTTGATCATTGCACGACCTTGGCGACAATATGTAAGATTAGACCATATAGTCTGCATCTTTTCCTCATAAAAGTTGGAAACAACCCTCTTGAAATGTGATAAAGGGCCTCCAATATCAGGGTGGGATACACATTTCAGCATCTCTCTTTGCGAGCATGTCAGCTACTTCATTGCCATGATTCGCTGTGACCTTTCACCCACGAAAGAGAGATTGGAATCATGTTGGCAATTGATTGAAATATGTATTTGGTATCCCGAACTAGGGCACTTTTTGTCTCTATTAATCGTAGAGCTTGCAATGCCGATTGAGAGTCCGTCCAAATACAAAAGCCATTAGGTGTCCATTTCTCTGGGTTACTTCTAATCCAAGAAAGGGCTTCCTTAATGGCTAAAATTTCTGCTTGAAATACACTGTATAAGGGGCAAGGGTCAATGAGGCGTCTTGAACCATAATTTATCCCTTAGTAACAATGTACCCCGACCCAGATCGTGCTTCATTTTTTGATCCATCAGTAAAACATTCATATGATCAGCTGTTTTTCCTGAAATTCAGCCGTCCATATTTTCTTCTGACTATTATATCGTTGTTAATGGCGGGGAATAGCTCAGAAATGATAGTAGTCAGAGAAAGCCAGATGGCACGCTCTTTGTTCTGAGTGAAACCATTGTGTCCGTTCTTCCATTACATCAACGATCCGGAGTCTTTTCATGATAGCAACACGCTTTACTTCAAGGAAAAGAGAGTAGTATTCAAAGAACCTTCCAATCTCGAGTCGGTGTTGAACGCATTGGGTGGAGATTCCAAGGAGGCCCAATCTTTGGACTTTTATAAAGTAGAGTTTGATGGCCAAAGTGAGATTGTGTGCCAAAAAACACAGATCCGTATGTGATTGTCGGTCTAACCATACTTAGATATACCCATAAGCCTGTCGTGGCAAAAAAATTTAACAGGTCTTAGGAATACACAATGAATCAATGGACACGGTATATATGAATGAATAAAAGTCAGACCATCTAATAGTTTTTTTTTCATTGAAATTATTTTACATTGCATTCGTTATGTGTATATTTGAACTTTTGTGAAAATTATGAACAAATTGCCGATCAGTGGTCTTATTTTATTTCTTCAAATATAAAAAAGGGACAACTCAACCAATAATGTCAATGAACGAAACCTCAGAAAATATTTATTGCAGGGAAGGTACATATAAAATACCACAAAATATGCATCTCTTCTATTGCATCAGTTCTTTGGTTTTCCTTTGTTTAATGTCTAAAAAATAGTGATTTGAGACGGCACATATGATTGGTATCATATATATTGCAGCATATTTTTTTATTAATAATTATTTTTGAAGAAAATAACAAAATTTTGATTATTAAATTTTTTTCTTCATTTCCAATGTTGATATATATGTAATACGGCGTCCAATTATGTTACAACATACGTATCTACATATGTTGTCGGTTATTAAATAAACTGGAAATTTTAAAAACCAACTGATTTTTTAATAAATATGTGTGTTGTCATGCCCGTTTTGCATAAAGTTTTATACAAATCTATATGTGACTATTGAGCCATTTTATAAAAACTCAATTTTCCTTGGTTGGCAACCCTAAAACGGGCCAGCAGAAGGCATTCCCGAGGCCCAAAATGAAAAAATATTTTTCGTGACGAAATATAAGTTTGGAGAATCGAAAATCCTCTATTTGAATGTTTTTAAAGAAAAGGGTTAAATTTGAACCAGGTCTAATCATATAAGTATTGATTGATGAAAGTAAACCTATTTATGGACTTTTAAAACTAATCACTCGACAGGTCGGTATACAGTTTCATAAGTAAATTAACACTAAAAACAGGCTTATAAATACTTTTTTGGTGTCCAGCAAGATCCAAGTTCTAATAGGATTTTTGTGAAAATGAGTTACAATCATTGAATTGTAAAATATTTCGATTAGTGAATACAGGCTCCGATAATTGCTAATTATATATTATAATTGATAATTACTATGGAATAAAATCTCTTATGGCTATTATAAAAGAGACTATAGGAATAAATTAAAAAATTTCATTGTAACTAATCGAATATAAAAATGACATTCATGATCTTAAAATGCTTCTTAATGGGCCTGTCATTATTATGAAGTAAAAAATGCGTTTTATCATTTCATATTTCATTTCTTTCTTGCTGAAAACCACCCCATATATATATATATCATATACATTAAGGAATAGTGGTGTTATGTTGATAGTTGAAACCTTTTCTCTAATGGTATGCACTTGACAGGGTCCTGAGCCCAAA
>CP045894.1:2451592-2468018 GCA_013387185.1 Caligus rogercresseyi
ATTTCAACCAGCTATTTATGCCATATATGATTAGGAATAATTGCAATTAAAGACATTAAAAGATGCATAGATCCGGGGAAAACTTGGAAAAAGTGTTCTCTTTCTTTAATAGTAATGGATGTTATAAGTGGAGGGGTGGAAACATTTTAATAGAGGCATATATACACTCAGAGAGTGCAAACCTCCGCCGTCATGAGCCTTCCGAGGCGGATTTTTCACGACTGGGGAGGCGTTAGAGAGAGGGAGAGGGTTCCCCTAGACGGAAATTCTGAGAGGAAGACGCTCCCTGCACCCAATTTCACAGCACAGCGACCATCTATTGGCAGAGTAGGCTAACTTGGAAATTTAGTAGTATTTAGCTCATTTGGCGCCTTAATTCTGCATTCAGAGATGCCAAAATTTAATCACTTTCCTTTTGGCACTTCCAACAACTCCACAAAATTTCATCCAAATCCGTTCAGTACTTTTTGAGTTATCCTGCTGACAACCAAACAAACCAACAAACTAACAAAACCAACACAACGCCAGTGAAAACAATACCTCCTTCGCGGTAGGTAATTAGTTGATATCATTTTACAAGGTTGTGTAAATATCTCAAGAATGCACTATTTATTAATTTCGTATGATAATAATAACCTTTTTAAAATTTCATACAATTTGTTATTTTATATGATAATAATTTAAAAAAATATTTTTGCAGTGATTACACAAAACACTTCACATCGTTATTTGAGTTTACTCTTAAATGGTCCAATGTATTGGATGGAGAGAGAAGACTTAGCCCCTGTCGTGATGAAACCCTTTTCCCCATTTTAGTATTCATATATTTTATACTCTGATGATTCTTAATTTCAAGATCATTAGAAATAATCAGGAAGGAGGGAATTTTTTTCTACATAGATAATCCTAAAAAATGCTACTCATATAATGAAAGAAAAAACTGCTACAAAGCGGTGCAAAATATAAGTTTATTTTTAGACTCCTTCAATAAATAGATCATAGTTTGATCCGGAACCTAAGAAGCTCATTGAATTATGTTGTTGTTTTTATATAAAATTATATTCCCTTGATTTATATTTTAGTTAGTTGTTTATTGAAAAGCCAGACATAAGCCTAGAAATGTGTTTTTCACAAGGAAAGTGAAAGTAATTCAAAGTCATTTTCACGGTTTTGTATTTCTACAAATAAATTATGGTGTCCAGTAATTTCATCGAGCGTAATTTTGTCGTGGACCTTTTATAGCCGTTTTTGTCGTGGGCATTTGTCTCGCTTGCTCTTTTATAGTCAGTCAATTTCCTCGTTCTCCTTTTTTTCGTGGGTATTTTTGTTGCGAAGCTTTTTTGTAGTGAAGTATTTTCCTCGTTCGTCTTTTTTCAGGGGCATTTTTGTCACAAAGCTTTTGGTCGTAAAGCATTTTCCGCGCTATTTATTTTTTTACTTTGTACTCTGTTGAGGGAAAAAAGGAGAACGAGGAAATGACTGACTATAAAAGAGCAAGCGAGGTAAATACCATGACAAAAACGGCTATAAACAGGTCCACGACAAAATTACGAATGATGAAATTACAGTAAACCATATATTATGACTTATGGTTGAAATGCAAAAAATTTTGTGCCAAAAATGTATTTTAGGGGTCGTGATTTATTAAAACGTCCTCTTTTAAGGATACGCCGTAGCGATACTGCGTGCTGAGCTCTTCCAGCTTCCTTTCAGCCCTGGTTTACAATTCAATAATCATCTAATTACTCTATATAGGTAGAGTTTATTAATGAAAGCTTTTTGAGTGGTATATAGAAGGGTTTCCGCAATTGACATTGTTAAGTTAATCGAGTATTTTAATTCTTTTGTAGATCACAAAATCAAATAATAAATAAAATTTCTAAATTATGGACATTGATTTTTGCTTTTTTTGTATTTGAATATTCATCGTTTTTATAGATAAAAATTATAAAATCAAACAACTATTTCTACTCGAGATTTTTTGATGAGTTCCTGGGTCCTATTTATGCCTCACAAATATGTAATATCCTTCTATTCGAGTCTTGACTCACTAACAAAATGAAGACATGAATAGATATTTTTTTGAAGAAATATTAGTCATCATTTTCATAAATAACACATTCACAACGAGAGGAAAAGGGTCGTACATTTAACCGAAAATAAATCTGTTTTGGCTTGGGTCAATTCCAAAATTGTTAATATAACATTATTTAGTTGTTTAATAGTATTAGAAAATGTATCTAGAAGTTGGTTAAGATACCTAAGAATCGAACAATATATTAAGCCTATCAATATAAATTTATTAATCCATGGTTTTTTGTTACTTAAGAATCATTGCTGTCTTACCATAGTTCATACAAATATTACAATTATACATGAAAAAGCAAATACATACATACAGCAAAAGAACACAAAGGGTATATGTGCTACAACAGCAAAAATGGATATTGAGTATATCCAATATACTCAATATCAGAGGCACGGGAAGACATTTTTGGGCAGGGGGTGCTGTTGGTGGGGGACGAACTTTAGAACGGTGGTCTGGGGGCCCTCCCCAGAAATGTTTTTTTTAGATGCAATTCCTGCATTCTAATCAATTTTAGGGCATGGCAAATCCCATCTGACTCACTCTTTCAGAATCTACCAAAGAGTTGGTACACACACAACACAATCATTTCTGTAGCAATCAGAATCAATGGTAGCAACTCATGAACTCGCTCTTGCCAGCACTACCTACAGCACTGAAAATAGCAATTAAACACAAAGCACTCGGCGGTGCTGTACATGAAAATAGCATAACCCAATGACTTGTCATTTCCCCTTTGTTGCAGAAGAGTTACTGCATTTCTTTTCAGTGCAGCTGATATTGAATAAAAATAAATACATTGTCACGTATTATTATTACTATAGGACCAATTAGGCCTCTATTACAATGTGGCACACAACACGCAGCACACAGCATTCCATTTTGAGTGAACCCATAAACCACTGGCCACTGGTTTTATTGATTGACAGTTTAAGTGCAGACAAACTCCTTATTGGGGTCAAATAGGTGGTTGTAAAATAAAGTAAAAAACCATATCCCATATATCATGTTAAAAAAATTAGGCCTAAACAAAACAATACATTCATCAATCATTAAGGTGTATTACTTCACGGTAGTTAAAAAAACATTAAAGAAACATTCAGGTAAGCATTCAAGTAAACATCATTTACTCACTCCAAACGTAGATTTGCGCTCTGGAGTGCGGAAGATAAATTCTCCAATTACATCCTGAAGATTTAAATCGTCCAAGATGTCTTTGTGGACGTGGAGTAGGGCCTGTGGGTCAGTCTGCACTGACTGGCCGTGCTGCGGAGCCAGGTTTTCAGGTGGCATAGAGCTGAAAATGATCTTTCCGAGCATGCAGTTGACACAGGTAAACAGAGACACAGGTGGATAAGTTTCTCCACTTCTGAGAAGAGGCCTCTAGTTTGGGATGAAGCGCTGCCATGAAGCGACCAGGTCGTTCACTGTGCGAAATGATTGGTCCTTGGTCAGGCCACCCAGCATTTCAGTTGCAGGGCGATAGACTCAAAATCCTGCATGGCAGCTGAAGGGCACTGATATCATCACTGTCAGACACGAGGCCCCTGGCAGAATCCAAGAACACCTTCTCTCTCCTTGCCGCTGTTGACATTCCAGCTTGGATCCAGCATCATTATCCAAAATTGCCGTCCCGATGGTCGTAGCAAGGAGTGGTAAGCCCTGTCGGAGCAAATAGCGCACCGACCTGAACGCCTCGTTCAGAACGACCCTGACAGTTTTCTTATCTTTTGCCACCACGTCGGAGAGTAAAGCGCTGATTGGGGTGTTATTAAGTGCAGCAACTTTATTCACGGCGTCCAGATGAAATGTCGATCTGTCATGCTCCCTGAATTTGTTGGTGGCTTTACGCCAATTCGAAAAGCCCCCTTTAATGAACACCGCGTCTGCTCTCGTCTTCTCCTCCTGTATAAGACCTTTCTCGACTGCAGACAGGCAGGTGTAACACATAGCTTTGTCCACATCCTTTAGGTAATGCAGCCACTTCCATTTTCCAAACCATGCTGATTTGAAGGATCTGGTAAAAGTTTCAGTCCCGAATTGTTTTGCTGGAAAATCCAAAGCTTGCGGCTGAAAACGGCTCTGATGGCAGAGGTGATGTCCCTGTTCCCACGACACTCTCCTCAGTATCTTGCGAAGGGCTAGCTGCAGTGCTAACAGGGATCACATCAGCGGCAGCAGCAACCTTGTCCTGACGCTCCAGTGCTTGGTAATATTCAAAAGTTGTTTTTGGGGAGGCTTTGAAAAAAAAGACGAAATCCTCTTCTGCGACATGTTTGCTTCTCTTTGCTCATTTTAACACAGCGGGTTCGCAGGTTTTTGTGTCGAGGAATCTCAATCACGTCAGGACAAAAGAAAATCTGATAGGCCACACAACAAATTGTATTAATTAAATATTTATTTATTATTTTAAGAGCTAAGATATTGCCATCCCACTTCATGAACAGAATATCATATTAGCAGAGCGGAAAACAACAGTTTGAAAAAAAAAAATAGCGTAGCTTTATTTTTTTTTTTTTTTATTTTTTATTTTTTATTTTTTTTTGCCTATATGGTCGATCGAATTGCATCCGATAGGTATAAATAAGCATTATAGCGTTAAAATTAGTCTATCGAAATTAGGATCTATCAATGAGGTAGACCAAAAATGACCATCCCCTCTCGGATTCGAACCTGCGCCCCCAACATTGAGAGTTGAACACGCCTTAGCACGCACGGCTATCGAGCTCCCTTTTTTATATCAGTTTCGAAGCTCAACCACCAGGGGGTGCTGCCCACCTTCCGCACCCCCAGTTCCTGCGCCACTGCTCAAGATATTATTTTGTAATCTAGTTATTATGCAATTAATTAAAGTTCGAATCAATACATAATTTATTGCATCTTTTTACATTTAATAAATTTAATCATACGAAGATCTTCATCCTCTTCTTGCATGAATGGGTATCTCTCATATGAGAGCGATGGGCATCTGTTGATTAGGTGATCAGCGGTTTGGGACTCCTCATGTATATATTGCAAATGGCATTTGTGTTTTTCTACTTGCTCAGATAGGCCAGAAATAGTCCATGGCCAGTGTAGGTTGAACAAGTACCTAATTTCATATTGGGACGTGAAAGTTCGACAACCTTTTGTTTTAGAATATTGGTTCATGGTTAATAATAGGTGAAAATAAGTGCAACTTAAAGTCACTTTAAGCTAAAAACCATATATATGTCACCTTAAAATAATGATAATATATTATCTTTTACAACAGGAAAGGAAGCGAAATAACTATACACAGGAGTAATCCTAACTACTGGATAGAGTCGAGTAAATCCCCAGAGCCCCATACAATCAGTTTTCCTAAGTCTTTTTATTATAAATATACATTTGATCCTCCATTTCGACCATAAAAATTGAGATACAAACACTTTATGCAATTCAAGGTATATTGGGCAAAGAAGTATATTTTTCATACAATCGAACTGGTCAGATACTCGCCCTTGAGCCCATAATTTGAAATTACCTGCCAAGAAATCATTTGATTTCTGTGTGTGTTTTTTTTATTATCTTGTTTATTTTATATGCTTATTTTAAAAGAGTTATTTTGAAGAATAAGTCTGCTACATAAACAAAATATATAAAAGTTTATATTAAGGTGTCAAAGTAAATTTGAACACGAAAGTTTGTGAACTGAACCGATTATTAAACTATTAACCAAGTTACATTCTTCTTTTGCCTACATGGTTCGATAGAATGGCATTCGGCTGGATATAAATAAGCAATCTAGCGTTTAAGTTAGTCACTCGAACCTAGGATCTTATCAATGTGGCTCATCAAAATGACCCTTCCCCTCTCGGGATTCCAACCCGCGCCCGCCCATCATTGAGAGTTGAACACGCCTTAACACATTGAGCTATAGCACTCCCTATTTTTATATTTCACTTATTATTTCTCCAGAAGTATATTATTATATTGTTAAATATATTCAGGGATACCCCCCAAAAAATTGTGTTGAAGAAAGCTATTCAAAGTATATTTTTCTCTACTTTACATAGGAAAATATCTTAAAAGCATTATTCTTGATAATATGCTTCATTATTTTTCTTCAAAGAAAAAAAAGATACAACAAGTGGTCGGCATTTTTTAAACAAGGCATGAGAACGTAATACAAAATTGAACGCTGTATTTTAGACAAAAAAAAAATTCGATGGAACCATCAACTATTGTTCACTAAGAAAAATTTATCTCCATTTTTATTGTAATGATTTTTCGTCAAATAAAATACCTTTTTATGAAGTACATCACCGAATGCGGGCTCTGAAATTGAAATGACCTTCAAAAAGAAAAAGGAAGAGATATAAGATATATAGATCGCTAATTAAAAAACTAAATACGTTATAAAAACCAATCATCTAATTAATTTGCGGGAATCAATCCACGCTAATGAGTGTTCAAGTAAATGTGTTCAAAATAATTATTTATAAATAATATATATTTTTAAATGAGTATTTCATCAATTTAAGTCTTGCAATGATGATGACCAATTATATTTACTATGTTTTTGATATCGAATAAATAACTTTAAAGTACCTTTATCATATAAATATGGAGCCTATGACGATAATTTCTGTCACTTTTGAATCAAGGTAAATTATATTACATCGAAGTTATGTATTTCTTAATATAGGAAACATGTATCATATAATAGACTTGTTCAAATATAACACTTTTCATTAAAAACATTCAATAGACGCTTTTCTGGTTCTCCAAGGCTTAAATAATCGCCAAGAAAAATTTTTTAAATTGGGCCCCCGGAATGCCTGCCGCATGGGCCATTTAGGGCGGCGCCGATGGAAATTGAGTTTTATGATGATTTAGTAGTCAAAATGAGATTTGTAGAAAAACTTATTTTTCAAAACGGGTATGGCAAACAAAACATATTTTGTTAAAAAAGTCCATTTGTTTTTAAAATTTCAAGTTTATTTAATAACCTACTACATATGTAGAAACGTATGTTGTAAGAGAGCTTTGCATATACGTCGTTTTACATATATTTCAACGTTGGAAAGGAAGGAAAAATTATTTTCAAAATAAATTTTTACTTATTTTCTTAAATAATTATTAACTTTATAAAATGCACTACAATATATGTGATCCCAACCGATATGTGCAGTCTAAATCAATAACTTTTAGACATATAAACAAAGGAAGGGTTCGGCAAAATTAATCGAGGAAAAATGGGGAAAAAGATGTTTTATTTCACTTGTCGCCATCACTTTTCCAAAACTTTAATTGTAGGAGTATGTGATACTCTTTTCAGCAAGATTAAAAGTTCAAACAACGACATTTTTAGCTACGTGTAGGATAATTGGAATACTTTGGATAAAAACAACCCAAAACTTAAGCCGAAGTGGAGCAAGAATGGAAGGAAATAAAGGCAAATACAACTGCAATTGGAAAAAAATCCTAAAAAAGACCAGTCCTACAGCTGATTATAGAGTAGTGGCGGAGTTTTATCTTATACTGTATGGGACAAAACCTCCACGAGACATCTATTGGACCAAACAGGCGCTGTTCACCAAGCACGTTGGATGGCAAGGAATATTTACTCTATGAAGATATATATGTTCTATAAAAAATTGCAGTATTCCAACTACAATACTTCCAAGCTAAAGAGATAAATAAATTATTGGCCTTGTTTTACACTAGATACTGGATAACCTCTGCGTCAAGAGCTGATGCTCCAATAAAAGATCCCCATCTTTTCAAAAACGTACTTCAATATTTTCGTCAAGATAGTGAAGTAGCAACTTCTGTTCTCAATAAGCTAAAGGACCACCGTTGGTACCTCACCCAGAAAACAGTAGTAATTGTATTGTTTAGCTCACACGAAAGTATGACCAAGAGCGGTAAAGAAAAGGTCGCAGTAAAGTTATCAAAAACAAAGAAGCCTAAAAGGAAAACCAGTTTTTCCCGAATTACTTAGACAACAACCTTCTTAGACCTTATCGGACCTGAATAGCACTTTTTATTTCATTTGATATGGACTAAATTGTGATTGGCTAACAACTTTTGCCAAGACTAGAAACATTATCCTCGTACCTAAAAGCATTGAAATTTAAAATCAGTAAAGTGACGAATGATGTAGCTGAAAGAGGACTAAAAATGATTCTTGACTTCGCAACAAAGATAACAACGGCAGAGACATCGTTTATTCAAGCTGTCTAATACAACAGGCAAAAATTTAACAGTCTTAGGAAATACACAATGAATCAATGACCAAGTATATATATATATATATATATATATATGACTTTTATTGCTACACATCCAAAATAACATTGGCAGAACGGGCACATGCAAAAAATATATAAATTCACTTATGGTGCCCTCGCAACGATTTCTTCTAAGGTCATCTATTGCGTTCCGTCCCGATCGTCATCCAAGGATGTGCTGAGTTGAGCCATTTTTCAATAGCTGAATTTGCTATGAACTTGTGGACTTTGACATATCTCCAAATTCTTCGTCCGAATCCAGGAAGACGACCCTTTCTAGCTCAAACTTGGGACAGTCACGAGCTAAATGTAAAGGATCCTCGTCTGCTTCCTCACAACCACGGCAAAGTGAACTGACAGAATGGTTCATGACTTTGTAGTGCTTTCGGAGAAGGCAATGTCCGGTCATGAATGAACTAATCTATTTAACTTTCTTTTAGGGTAATCTAAAAGATTTCGCCATCGGTTGATTTTGACCTTTGGCATCATTGCACGACTTTGGCGACAATATGTAAGATTAGACCATATAGTCTGCATCTTTTCCTCATAAAAGTTGGAAACAACCCTCTTGAAATGTGATAAAGGGCCTCCAATATCATGGGTGGGATACACATTTTCAGCATCTCTCTTTGCGAGCATGTCAGCTACTTCATTGCCAGTGATATCGCTGTGACCCTTCACCCACGAAAGAGAGATGGGAATCATGTTGGCAATTGATTGAAATATGTATTTGGTATCCCGAACTAGGGCACTTTTTGTCTCTATTAATCGTAGAGCTTGCAATGCCGCTTGAGAGTCCGTCCAAATACAAAAGCCATTCGGTGTCCATTTCTCTGGGTTACTTCTAATCCAAGAAAGGGCTTCCTTAATGGCTAAAATTTCTGCTTGAAATACACTGTTATAAGGGGCAAGGGTCAATGAGGCGTCTTGAACCATAATTTATCCCTTAGTAACAATGTACCCCGACCCAATTCGTGCTCATTTTTTGATCCATCAGTAAATACATTCATTTGATGATCTAGCTGTTTTTCCTGAAAATCAGCCGTCCATATTTTCTTCTGACTATTATATCGTTGTTAATGGCGGGGAATAGCTCAGAAATGATAGTATTCAGAGCAAAGCCAGATGGAACGCTCTTTGTTCTCGAGTGAAACCATTGTGTCCGTTTCTTCCATTACATCAACGATCCGGAGTCTTTTCATGATAGCAACACGCTTTACTTCAAGGAAAAGTGGTAGTATTCCAAAGAACACTTTCAATCCTCGAGTCGGTGTTGAACGCATTGGGTGGCAGATTCCAAGGAGGCCCAATCTTTGGACTTTATCAAGGAGAGTTTGATGGCCAAACGTGAGATTGTGTGCCCAAACCACAGATCCGTATGTGATTGTCGGTCTAACCATACTTAGATATACCCATAAGGCCTGTCGTGGCAAAAATTTAACAGTCTTAGGAAATACACAATGAATCAATGACCAAGGTATATATGAATGAATAAAAAGTCAGACCATCTAATATTTTTTTTTTCATTGAAATTATTTTTACATTGCATTCGTATGTGTATATTTTGAACTTTTGTGAAAATTATGAATAAATTTGCCGATCAGTTGGTCTTATTTTATTTCTTAAATATAAAAAAGGAAAAACCAATAATGTCAATGAAAGAAATCAGAAAATATTATTGCAGGGACGTACATATAAAAATACCACAAAATATGCATCTCTTCTATTGAATCAGTTTCTTTGGTTTTCCTTTGTTTATATGTCTAAAAAATAGTGATTTAGACGGCACATATTGATTGGTATCATATATATTGCAGCATATTTTTATTAATAATTATTTTGAAGAAAATAACTAAAATTTTGATATTATATTTTTTTTCTTCCTTTCCAATGTTGATATATATGTAATACGGCGTACAAATTATCTGTTACAACATACGTATCTACATAGTTGTCAGTTATTAAATAAACTGAAAATTTTAAAAAACCAACTTATTTTTTTAATAAAATATGTTTGTTTGTCATGCCCGTTTTGCATAATAAGTTTTATACAAATCTCATTATGGTCTATTGAGCCATTATAAAAACTCAATTTTCATTGGTGCAACCCTAAACGGCCCAGGCAGCAGGCATTCCCGAGGCCCAAATGAAAAAATTTTTTCTTGACGATTATTTAAGAATCAGAAAATCATCTATTTGAATGTTTTAAAGAAAAGTGTAAATTTGAACCGTCTAATCATATAAGTATTGATGTTGATGAAAGTAAAACTATTTATGGTACTTTTAAAATTAATCACTCGACATGTATGTATACAAATGTTCATAAGATAAATATAACACTAAACAGGCTTATAAAATACTTTATGTGGTGGTCCAGCAAGATCCAAGTTCTAATAGATTTTGTGAAAATGAGTTACCATCACTTGAATTAGTAAAATATTTCGATTAGTTGAATACAGGCTCCGATAATTGCTAATTATATATTATAATTGATAATTACTATGGAATAAATCTCTTATGGCTATTATAAAAGAGACTATAGAGAATAATATTAAAAAATCATTGTAACTAATCGAAATAAAATGACATTCATGATCTTAAATGCTTCTTAAATTTGGCTGTCATTATTATGAAGTAAAAAATGCGTTTTCTCATTTTCACTATTTCATTTCTTTCTTGCTGAACCACCTCATATATAGTATATAATATACATTAATGATATAGTGTGTTATGTTGATAGTTGAACCTTTTCTCTAATGGTATGCACTTGACAGGGGTCCTGAGCCCAAAATTAAATGCTTATTACAAATGCATATTTTTCACTGACCTAAGTAATTACTTTGAGAGAAAAAATGTAACCAACTAGAAGTTGTCATCCATGTAGTTAAAATGGCTGCCAGTCAAGATAACAATGAAATATTATGTAAATCTAATATAATAATGGGGAATAAAAGAAGGGAAGATCTACAATAAATACCAGTGATGTCCGGCTATGTTTTTTTTTGGGGGGGGGGAAATGCTTTGATGTTTATTTCATTACATTTGCGTCACTGGGTTATTTTTACTCCTTTTTATCTACTCCTTTGAGGGCTTGGTACTTTGTCTTTGACTGTTCAAGGAATAATAATAGTTCATTCCGTCTTTTCTTATTTAATCAGCTGCTAGCATGAACAACCTCTTCCCTCCTTTTATTCAGCCTATTACGCTTCCAGTTTTAAATGATTGATTCTATTTTCATACTATCACTTTGGAACAATGAATATGTTCAGATATTAGAACATAATTCCATAACAATATTCCATTAATAGCCTTAAAATATTTTAAAATGTTATTAAACACATGTTTTTCTTTTTTTTTAATCATCTCATTAGTATTGAATTTGAATCTCATCCATCCAGGAGATCCATAAAAAAGATAGCAACATCAATTCAATTTATGTCTTTTCAATCGTAAGCTCGCGAGAGAGAGAGAGAGGAGGAAGAAGAGAGAAAGGAATGCCTCATATAAGGAGAGATATATATCTTCCAAAAGTAATTACAGTAATAAAAAGGGACCCTAATTAATGATGCAAGGCTTCTCGATATTAATCAGGGCAGGAAATTACAGAGAGAGAGAGATAAACAAGAATGAGGAGGGGAGTTGTTGCTTTTTGAATTCTCCGCCTTCAGTAGTATGTACATATAAGTAGGTAGAGGAGATCCAACTTTTGATACAATCCCCCCCCCCCCCCCCCCCCACCAATACAAGCTCTGATTGGTTCACTATGTAGGTATACATATTTATGTATCCAGAGATGTGAGGGGGGGATGAATATTATACACAACACTAGGCTCGGTTTTATCCTCGTCCTACGACAGCAATTCAAAATATATTTATTGTTATATTAGTATGATAATTATGTAAATAAAGTCGTATTTATAAACTAGAGGCATATATTCACTCAGAGAGTGCAAACCTCCGCCGTCACGGGGTCCTTATGAGCCTTCCGAGGCGGATTTTTCACGACTGGGGCGGCGTAGAGGGATGGGGGGGTTCCCCTCGACGGAAATTCCGTGAGGAAGACGCTCTCGGCACCCGATTTCACAGCACAGCGACATTATTGGCAGAGTAGGCTAACTTGAAATATTTATTAGTATTTAGCTCATTCTGCATCTTAATCTGCACTCAGAGATGCCAAAATTTAATCACTTGTTCTTTGGCATTCCAACAAACTCCACAAAGTTTCATCCAAATCCGTTCCGTACTTTTGAGTTATCCTGCTGACAAACAAACACAACAAAACCAACCACGCCAGTGAAAACAATACCTCCTTCGGCGGAGGTAATGAAGGAGACGGCCACGGAGATTATTTGATATAAAGGTGTGTGTCAATACAGTCCATGTAGTCAGGTATACGCTGACGTAGTGATGACGTCACTGCGAATACAGCCACAAATCTTACTTATGGCTTTTACTAGTACTTTTGAATCGTAAGGTGGATTACCGAACAAAACCTCGAGAGAGTCTTATGGGACTTGTTTGATTTTAAAGTTATAAGACGGAGGAGGGTCACTAATGAATATAAAAAGAGTCTATATGGTCCACAAATATTAAACCAAAAAAGAAATTGCTAGGTTTCTTATTTTTTCATGGTTTGCTTAAAGATAGAAATTTAAAAAAATACTATTTTTGAGAAAAATGTATCGCATCTTTGTATTGTCTTGATGGCCGAAATGTGATGACTATGTTTTGATAAACAAAAAGATTGGTGAGGACCTCAGCAAACATAAGGTTCGTATAGAAGTGGAAAGAATGTTTCAAAAACTTTTAAATTCAACGAACATATCCTGCCCAGAGATTCCAAATTAAACTTAAAATGTATACTGCTGTCTTTAAAAAACATAGGATTTTATCGTAATTAGGTATTTCAATCAATTAGTGATCATAAGTTCGATTCTTCGCCTCAATCAAATCATGTATTTGTTCTTATAAAAGCAATTATCAAATGTTGTGCTATAATAAAACTGAGTCATTTTGGCAAAATGAAAATGAGAAGACTCGAAGTGTACTTACAAATCTCATACAATTTCAAAACCAATGATTGTGAATTTATAACTAATATTTTGAAAAACGAAGTTATGTATACATTACCTCAGTAACTAATAATACAGTTCATTACCGATACTATTAATAAATGACACCAGTAAATATTTTCCATTTTATTTTTGAAATATTTTGAAATATTTTGACACTCTCAAAAATTGTTATCCATGCCACTATTATGTAAATCTATTTATGGGATGTTAACATGCTTATAACAAAAGAAAGTAGTTATTAATCGGTAATATTTATCTCGTAGATGCTTTTTCATATCTTCATTATCATGCATTTAAATACAACAAAGTCCAGGAATAAGTTATTAAAAGTATAGAGTCCTTCAACCCACGATGACCCCCGACCATCTTTGTGTCCCATGAATACTGAAGGCACAAAAGTCCATCTTCAAGCACGTATTCAGTTATATAAACAATCTTTGAAAGATTAAATCTATAAATAAGATTTAATTCTCAATCTGCACGACATCTCCATACTTGAAAAAGGTGCTTCGATTTTACAAAAAAAAATCTACTCCAAGGACAATGAAACTGCAAGGAAAAAATTGAAAAATAATTTGACCTTTTTGATAATAATTTTTTCGCGTAATTTTATTCTTTGTTTTTTAGATATTGTGTTTGTTATTTAGATTTGTATGTATTTGTTAAGATATTTGGCCGTTTTAGTAGAAAATTTATTATAAACTATAATGTTATTGTTGTTGTAAAACTTAAAATTTTCAATCACTCTTTTAGTTGCTTTAATATGTTTTTATGTGACTAATAAGGCCTTGCTGCGGGAAAATAAAAAAAGGAAAATATAGAGTCCATCGACCGTCATCACAGAACACCAGGGTTCTAGGAATATATGTACATATAACACTTATGCATAAGAAATATCTGATGACGTTTTTTTCTGTTCGGAATTATCGATAATCGGAATTTTTGTCTTTTCGATACTTTTGTGTAAAATGCATTTTTAAGGTAACTACTGACTTTTGGGCTCAGCTTATCAGTCAAAATAGCTTTATGGGCATTATGAGCACATTTGTTTATTTTTATTTTTATAAACTAGTAAAATGAGCCCATTTTGAGCACTTTTTTTCGTTCATATATTTCGTTCACAAAAATGCGTTATCCGATTTTCTTTGTGTATAAGTGTTATATACCAATATTCCTAGAACCGAACACCAGAACGTAACAAACTATCACATAATAATTGCAATTATGGAGTTATAATTAAGTAATAACGAATTAAAGAAGGAAGATTTGCAATTACAGCACTGATATAGTTGAATGAATTTAATGTTATGTCCTGTTTTTCTCTTTCTTTCAGCTGTTGATAATCTCTGTCATTGTAGTGAATAAAACTCTTTATTTCTCTATGCTAGTATGCTGACATGCTGAAGCTTCGACGATTGACATGTCAATAAGGAATTTTTAGGATCAATGCAAAATAAAACATTCTTAAAACTTATAACTCACAGGAATAAATAGGACTCTATTCAACTTATTGGCTATATTTTACATTTTACAACAGACGGATCTAAAATAAAGATGATTTGAATATTTTAAAGTGATAACAAATAAACGATATCTAATGATTATATTATATATCTACCGTATTGATCGATATTCGGTACGGTAGATAGAAAGAGAGATAAATTAATTTATATATCGCTCTGTGACTTCTTCCTATGCATTTAATATCGGACAATTTATTACAAAGGACAATTAAGTACAATATTTGTTATAATTTATAGAGATCATTTGAAATTTAGTACATACTTCTTATATAAATTATGTATTACTTTGATTTGATAGAAATGGAAGGCTTAGATTTTTTTCATTCCCTGTCTTTTATTGTCCGATATAAATGCACTTTCAGGTACTTAAGTATCAATGCATAGATAAGCTTATATTGAATGTATATGTACTTATGTATAATAAATTCAAATTATACGCGAGATATGCTTTTTAATGTAAATATAACCCTCTACTTATTAAATTGACATTATTAAGTATACCAAAATATTAAAGTTGGTTACCAAGCTTTCATTTGATATGTTTGGTGTTCTAAAAATCGCTATACTTTAAGAGAAATAAGAAAATACTTAATTTTTTGCACGCTCTTCTCAAAAAATTGATCCTTTGATATGAGAATATACAATTACCATTTGGTAACTGCTGTTAGTGTTACCTGATAGAAAGAGAAAGAAAAAAAAAGAAGGAGAGAAGGAAGCCAAAATACTCTCTCCCTTCTTTTTTTCTTCATCTTTCTATCCAGCTAACAGTAACCGCAGTTACCAAGTGGTAATTGTATATTTTCATATCAAAAGATTTATTTTTTGGGAGAGAGTAGTGATGCAAAAATATTTGCTTATATCTCTTAAAGTATAGCGATTTTTAGAACACCAAACATATCAAATGAAGCTTGGTAAACCAGCTTTAATATTTTGGTATACTTAATAATGTCAATTAATAAGTAGAGGGTTATATGTACATTAAAAAAGCATATCTCGCGTACAAAATGACGCATATAATGGATTATAAATGCGTCAGAGACAAAGTAAAATTTTGAGAGGATACCTTGACGCAAATCTAAGAAACACATTATTATTTATTTTTTCATAATCGATTTCTTATAGGTCAATAAGGGCTCTGAATCATATGATGTAAACTCAGATTGTACTGAATTCTGAATTGATAGAATGCAACCAAGGTCATGGGTTTATCATTCAAAGGTGTACTAAACTTAAAATACTATTTTACTCTGAAGCGAACAAGTCATCTTCTACAGGCGAGTGAAGTTAATTGATACAAAAAAGCTATGAAATATGCTATCATTACACACTCCATTTTTTTTTTCTTTGTTTTTACTGAAATCTTTGTTTTATTAAAAAACATCAAACATACGTCTGGTAGTAAATTAGATTTCCTTTAAATTAATAATTATTATTGAAGTCTGTAACGTCCACCATTTTGAAGAAATTTGCGGAAACTTATTTTTT
>CP045894.1:2468118-2532808 GCA_013387185.1 Caligus rogercresseyi
CCTGGCTGGTCAAAGCAAAACGATGACGTAGCCTTGTTATTATTTCTTTACTCCCCTCTGACGTCTTACCTATATAAACATAAAGAAGGAGAATAATATTATTGACTAACCTTGCTTTTATGCAGGGTCCTATGACCAAAATTCAAATGACAACTAGTCAATAGATGAAGCAGGTCTTAATATGCATGGTACTTTGGTCATTTGGGAATGGGTAGGCTTCACACCTCTCAAAATAAGCATACTTATGAAACATCTGTCCAAATGTTATAAATAAAAAGTAGATGTATTTTTGTTTCTGAAAATGATAAAATGATATTCACAAATAAGTATAAAATATAGTGTTAATTTTTTATTACTATGTATTAATTGGACAATGAAGTATTACTTAGGATGTGAGTGGTCTAGTTCATAATTAACTAGCAACACAAAGTCCTTTTGCCTTTAAAATATATCATTTTTCAAATCAAAGACCAAGAACAAAATATACCCTGGGTATTCAACTAAAATCCTAAACGGTATTTAGAACAAAGATGCCCACTTTACGTTATGATAGTTGTGTCAAATACAGTGGATTAGCCTAGTAGTTGTATTAGTGTCTGCAATTAATCAGTATCTGACCCTCAAAGCAAACCAAAACGGTTCAAAAACAGTATATATTATTACTTAACACATAAGTATATAAATATGCTTTTGCCATTTCAAATTATTTTAAATCCTAGAATGATTTAATGTTATATGTAGATCTGCTTCCTTATGGAAGGTTTTGTGAGTCTGGATTCGGCCCCGGTCCACTAGTTAGAAGCCCTAATATACAATAAACTCCATTGTACCCTTATTTTTGCATTAACCTGTCTGATAAGAGCTGCTCATCATTAAAGTGGCCCTAGTATAAGTGTGTTCCTCCTAATCTAGCTGTTGCACAAAATGTCATTTTCAGTAAAGTGAAGTATATTTGGTTATGTTGCAACAAAATTCGTAAGTACTGAAGATCGTAAAAGAAAAGCAATGTTTTTATACTGAATGTCCTACGAAATGTTTGATTGAATACTGATAAGTAGGCAATAATATAATTATTTTACATGAACTAAAAATTGACATTTCCCCTGTATACAAATCTCAACTTTACACTCTCTTTAACCAATGAGAGCCTCCAAAGTAAGGGATTGGATGGTGTTGAACCCTGCATCTTTGGGAGCATTATTTGTTTATATTAATGCCATCTATGTATTCTAAGAACTAAGGAACTGGTAAAGCAAATGCATACACATATTATAAACTATTCTTATGAGTTTTCTATTGCTTAGAGAAACTATTCTTGAGGAGGAACCCTCGTATGAAGAATAGTAGAACTCAAGCGGTTATAATAATGCAATAATAAAAACAACAACAGCTTACAGTTTATTTCTTTAAAAATATTATTAATTTAAAAATGGACAGGTTTGAGATAAGTCCTGTAGAATAAGTAACTACGGACACAGAAGGGAACTCCGTACCAAAGTTCCTCCTACAGAATAGAAAAACTTGAGCTTAATTGTAATGCAATTATTTAAATAACACCTACATCTTATTCATAATAGAATAAGGGGAAAGGATTGTGATTAATTTGATACTATAATAAAAGAGATGCCAGAGAGATACAAGAAAGATGTGTCCTTGTTTTCTAATCAACAGCATTTTTTTCTCTTCCTATGTCGGGTATAAGATAATCTATAGCTCTCCATCATAATCATACGGATGCAATTCTATTGCACCAAATAGGCCAAATAATGATATTTTTTAAGGTTTTTTCATAGAGATATAGAGAGCTTATTCCCTTTACTAGTAGAGAAACATCGTTCAGCTGTCGCCTGTGCCCAATATAAACAAAGTAATTTGATCTACGTCATCGTAAAATGATAATAGATATATAAATATTTGTTTATATTGGACACAAAAACGTATTCCTTTGAAGAATCCAATAAGCCCTCTATGTCTTTATGTCTCTAAGGGGGTTTCCATTACGTCATGAATGAGAAGGAGCTTGGAGGTAAAGTAAATAAATAACCTCAGAGAGAATATTCGCCAAAAGAATGAATGAATCCAGTCGTCTTCTTACATAATCAAAGCCTTTAGGCGGAGCATTAAGTAGTAAATAAGTAAGTATATATGTAAAGGTGTAAAGAGTCGTATTCATCATTAAAAAAAGACTTACAAAGTGAGAAGCGTCAATTACCTCCTGTTGACCTTTCCTCCTCTTCTGACCTTCCCAAGTGTTCTTAATATCCCCCCCAAACCTTTAGACATGTAAATGAATGAGCCTTAATCATAAATAGGGGATAGACCATTTACGGATCAATAGTTTTTTTAAATTATTATCTACATAAGTCTCAATAAATTTAAATAAAACACGCAAGAAGAGTACAAAGAAAGAAGTTGTATAAAATATACGAAGAGCGTAGAGAGAGAGAGAAAATAAGTCATGGTTCCCATCTGGGCCATTAACATAATTATACTACGACTGCTACTACTAATAATAATGGAAGCGGTGATGGTAGTTAATTATGTTTAATAACATTGGACCTCAACATCCATTTTGGTCTTAAGAATGAGGTTTTTAAACTCAGAATAAGCCATGCCTCTGCAGTCATCCCTTTAACTCATATTGTTAGAAATAAAGTAGAAATAAGAATGTATTGAGGGCATTGAAAGGTATCTTTTTAGTTTTAAAACTATGTATACATATTGCCGATTTTATATTTCATATAATTTATGTATAAATGATGAACAGAGCAAAAAGCTTGGCTATCATGAAGTAATTATACGTTTTATAATACTATTATTTGAAACAAATACTTATACGCAATGGTTTTTAATTACATTTGTATTTACTTGTAGATATAAATACTGTGTTCAAAGCAGAGCTGGGATTCGGTAGAAAAATCTACCGCCGGTTCGATATTCGGTATATACCGAATACTGATCGATATCGGTATTCGGTAGATTTTATTATATATCGACAGTATCGATCGATATTCGGTACGGTAGATTAGAAAGAGAGAGAAATTTATTTATGTATCTGCTTTTACTTCTTCATATGCATTTAATATTGGACAGTTTATAACAAAGGACAATTAAATACATCATTTGTTATAATTTATTAGATATTATCTGAAATTTAATACATACTAATCTTATATAAATTATATATGTACTTGGATTTTGTAGGAAATGGAAGGCTATAGCAATTTTTTTCATTAACTGTCTCTTATTGTCTGATATGAACTGCACTTTCAGGTACTCTAGTATTCAATGCATAGTATAAGCTTATATTGAATGTCTATTCATGTATCTGCTTTATAATACTATAACTTATAGTTGTTTATTTATTTTCGAAGTTCAAGTTCTTCACACAAGGGAGTGTTTGGGCAAAGCGATAGTTGAACGATGTTTCTGCTATTGAAGGGAATGTCTCTAATGCTACAAAAGTCATACTTTCAAATATACCGTACCGATTGACAATCGGTACGGTATTCGTTTGTTTTTACCGAATATCGTACAATCGGTTCGATTCTTGAAATCTACCTTCGGAAGTATCGAATACCGATTTACATTCGGTAGTCGCAGCTCTGGTTCAAAGACATCTAATCCGAAAAGAGGACTCGATCAAGGAAAAACAAGGCCAAAAGCATATTAGGACACAGAAAATTATATTATCAAAGGCAGTAAATGTAATTCAAAAGTGTAGCGAGAGATTCAAAATACACGTATCCAACCCGTCTATTTTATTCGTTGGTAATTGGTATTACATATATTCAGTTCATGAGATTACTTTTGGAAATTGAAGTGATGAATAAAAATTATATACAAAACACGACGACACATTGTTATTTTTTTTAAGAGTTGATACAGCTTTGCAGGCTTTTGATTTTATTATTATCTTTTATCATGGAAATAAAAAGATATAGATAACTTCATCTGTACTTTTGTGTCCAATATAAACAAAATAATTTGTACTACATCATCGTAAGCTAATCATAGAGATAGAATCTATCTCTATGATCAGCTCTACGATGACGTAGATCAAATTACTGAACGATGTTTCTCTGTTATGAAGGAAATCAACTCTCTATATCGTTATATCTCTATGTCTTTTATGAATTTACCTGTTTTTCTATCAATCTTTAAAGACCCACCACCCTCATTGTTATTATAACTTTTTTCTAAAACATATCAAAAGGCATTGTAATTAGATGCATGTATTTGGAAATATGTATTGAAATATATATATATATATATTTAAAAAGTGATGAAAAATTGTTTTTTTGTGAAGGACTCCTTTGAAATAATTTTAAAACCTATTGTGTTGTCAATTGGAAATAAATTTTTAACTTCAAAATAATTTGTTTATTTATATTTTGACAAGAATCAAATTGAAGACAATTATATTTCAACTAAAGCTTCATATATATTTTATAACAATGCAGGAGTATGAAAATACCTCTGTCATATAATATGAACCCCATAATAGATCGAATTTGATATGTTTGTGTTCCTTTAAAAAAATTAAATGAACGGTTTTATTTCATTTAAAATAAAGATTTACAGAGGATTTTTTTTAAACCCATTAGTCAAACCGTTTTATTTTAGTCCTAGCGTTGGTATTTTGTACTCGTTTTTAAGACTTTGATCCTTGAAGATCGGCTCTATAACAATAATTAATGTATATAAGACATCTTTAATTCGACATCTCTAGCATTTACTTGAATATAAAGCAAATATATATTTTTTTATAAAAAACTTTATTTGACATGCTGATTAACAAAAGAAAATGGCATTAAACTATTATCTACTAAATATGTCTAATGGCTTCGTTATATGTAGGCGGATTCTGAGGTATTTGAGAGAGCATTTCCTCATCTTAAACGATGTTAAAGTAACTTGGGGGTGCATCCGGGGGTCTCTCAAAGTCGGTGTCGCCCGGCGAGGGAGGATCCCCTTGGTTGCCCCGTCGAAGCAGCTGACGGGGCAACCACTCATTTATGAAAATGAACCTCACGAACATAACAAAGATGATAAATATGACCACGCTCACAAAAATGTTTAGGAATATGCTCAAAATCCAGTATTTTGAGTCCAAGGCCTCGTCGGAGTTGGGTAGGCTCTGGAATAGGAGGTAAATAATATTTTAAAGTCGGCGTTGATATTTAAGATGTTAAAGCAATGGTTTAATGTAAAGCGTTAAAGTAAAGTAGCGCATGCATAACATAAAATTCTTCCTTTTTTCCCAAAAAAATTGGACTTAATATTAGTTCTTCTTAAGTCCGTAAGGGACGCTTTTATACTAGAGCTCTTTGAAAATAATAACAAAGTCCTTTTATTATTTATATTTGGAGACGTTTTTTATCTTGTAGTTATTTGATATATTTCTAATCATCAAATTTAATCCCTTTAAACCGGTTTTAAATAGGATTGTGACGTAATTTCATGGACAACGACATCTAACGTTAAAGGAAATTACAAAATTTTGGCCTATTTTTTTGTTTACTTTTTCCTTGCATGCGCTACTTTACTTTGACGCTTTAGTTCAATGGGTTTAGAGTAGTGTCGGTCCTAGGGATCGGTCCTTAGGACCGTCGGTCCTTGAGATTGTCTTTTGTCATAACTTAAATTTTCCTTAAAATGTTGAAAGAGTATTATTTAATACGTTTTAACTTATAATATTATATGTATATCTTCTATTATAACTTTGCGTTAATTCAATAGCAACAAAAGGATATTAGACAATTGGAAACATTTTCCTCCTCCTAATATAGGCTTTTCAGTATACGACCTTTGGTCATTACTCATTAAATGTTTTGTAAAAATATTTCATTCTCAACCTTTTCGTTTCAACCGCTATAAGCTAATTTTAAGGTATTGTCATGAAAATGACGACGAAAATCGACGATTTATTGTTGTAATAATAAATATTTAAAACTTATTAATAACATTAGTAAAAAATGATATATTTGTCATCAGCTCATTGAAAATGTACTTTCCTATATACATAAAGGACTTTTCCTTTTCATAGTAATAAAAGATGTTGACAACATGACGTAGTTTATGACGTCTTAAAGAAACACGTTTTTCCTTTTTAAGGACCGACAAAAGGACTGGACCAGACTGGACTGCAGTCCACGGTCCTAGATAAGTACCGACACAACACTAGTCTCTATTCAACTTCCAGAACAAAAAAGAACCCTACCATATTCCTCAATGCCAAAACACTAAAAACAGCTTTATTTACTTCATAATGATTTCGGACAAGTATATACAAAAGATTATAAATATCAATGATTGATGTATATGAAAAAGACACTGTCACAGTGACTGTGTTATAAATGATAAAATTATTCACATCTCAAAAGCCAATATAAATTATTTTTCTTCATTCTTGCTCCTTTTCTTTTAACAAATCACGTTCCAAAAGAAAGTCCTAAGGTGGTACGCTTACCGATGTTACATCGGTGAGTATTCATAGATCGGCGATATATGAATGGTTTTGGTCTTCGGACTCGGAATATTTTGTTTGATGATGGTCTCGATTCTCGAACTCAGAATATTTTTGTTTTTCGATTTCAAAAACCTTTTACGTCATTAGGAGTCCTTCATAAACAAAACAAAAACGCCCAAATTTAACGGACTTTACTATTTTTTATTTAACTGGATACATAAGCGAACTTTAAGGATCAAATTTCCCAAAAAAAAGCCAAGTCACTTTTTAATCATGGTTTTTCTTACTCTTTGTGCACAATTTGGTACATGGTTATTAACGGTGCCCTCATGGGAGATACAAAGTACTCTAGAATCATGTAAGGATCCACATGTAAACTCCTTGGTCCCCATGTAGTTGACACATTCTTTCCCCTCGCTGGGATCCTGAAGGCGATGAAGTGTGACGATCAAATGGACCTGACAATGAGGCTTCCATTCACTGAGATGAACTAAAAGCTGATTATCTCTAAATAGTAGAAACACAAAAAATTAAAAGACTAAAACAGAATATGAATTAACTTAGGATATATACTTTTTATTAAAAAATATTTGCAAATAAACATTATTGTTATTATATATAGTTTATATATTATGATTTAGGGAGCAATCCGATCAATGGGAGATTTTTGGGGTCCATGTCAATAATGAGTGAACATAAAAACAGATACATCAGCTTAAAACCGATTCATCAGCCTTAATCCATTTATATTTATTACATTAATAACTTTTAGCTCGGATTACTCGTAATAGGACCCATTGGTTGGTTGACATTTGAAACCCGAAGACCAATGGCATCTATTTTGAAATCTTAATATGACATAATTACGACACTTACATGTTTATTTGGCGGTATATTTGCAATTTGGTCAATATAAATACAGTCGGCCCTCGCTACTTCGCCCCTCGACATCTCGCAGATCTTTTACTACGCGACGACGGCTTGGCTCCCGTTTTTTTACGGCAAAACGTCCCCATATGAACTCAATGGCAGAATTTTATTCAATATATATCAACATCGCGACCCTCATATATATCGCGGTGGTTGTGTAGTGGATCCGGGTCGTCGCGACTTTGCGAGGGACGACTGTATTTACCATGTTGATTTTATTTAATTTTTTCTGACACCTTCATGCTTTAATTATTTTAAAAATCTATAACAACAAAACATGGGTCAGTATAAATTTATCAATTCGAAATTGAATCTCACTCATTCTAAAGTATTCCTCGTATATATATTTAGAGTTAGAATTCAAGCTAAAAAAATCCTATGAAAAGTTCACATAGACTTTTATGGCTAAAAGTGGGATATATATATATATAGAATTATATATATAGTGAAATTTTTAATATTTTTTTAAGAATGAACTGTAACCATTTCATTCATAGCCCTTTAAGGCTGAACATTAATCATAAATTCAACAATATTTAAGCCTTTGTGAACGAAATCGGATTGAGAAAATGTAATACAAGTTTGCCTCAAAATAAAGATTTCGTGCTAAAATATAAACTATTTGTAGAAAAAAAAATCATTTATATTATTAATTTACGAATCCAAAAATTAAACTAATATTGAGAAAGATATTAAAATGCATAACTTGTGCATTTTCGGGCAATTTTTAGTATCCCTTTGCTTCTTAATGCCAAATTTTGGACATGAATTTTTGAACTCAGGAATATACTAACAGTTAAAATTAATTTTGATAGTTTGGCCTATACACTTTGTTTGTACTCTCTGTATGAAGATCTCCTTCAATTTCGTTGTCATTACCTAACAAAATCGCTTCTTTCCCTCATTTTCACAATTGATTAAGATTCTTATTTTCAATTTTGTAAGATATTATTAATATTTCATTTCCTTTCCTTTTACCTGGTTATGGAAGATCCCAAGTCGTTAGTAGATGATCTTCGTGTATGCTTTCCATGTTGGCTTGCCTCCTGGGACGCCTAACCGTGTGGCTAACATTCCCCATTATGAATCTGAGGCCACACTCACCAGTCGCCTCATACTCGTACTGAATCACCAAAATCGAGAGTCCAAAGTCACCCTCTGGGTTGGGTAAATTCATGCTTAAGTTATAGGTGGTATCTGTCACATATTGAAATGAATATTTGTGAGGATCAACGCTATTTGAAAAATAAACAAGAAATAATTTAGAGTACATAATTAGAAATAAAAAATCATTATTCATGATTGAATGTAAAAAATTGGCCACCCAAATTACAATAATAAATCAGAGTTAATATGAAAATTATGAAAGTGTAGTATATATCAAATAAGGTAATAAAGAAATAATGATATATGATAGTGACGTCAGGACGTCATTTACGAAAGTAATTATTCTTGATATTCATGACTTTGCTATTTAAAATATTTTGGTGCAAAATGTAAGTAAGATCTTAAGGTTTTTTATACGTACAAGAATAAATCAGAAAAACAATTGAAATAGTTATTTTTGGGGTGTTCTACATACAAATGAATATTTCAAAACTTTAATATCACAAAAGCTCTAGGGTTGCAAGTTATCTAAAGTAAATATAAGTTTTATCTCTTTTTTACATTGCAATATAATTATCCTCCGTCTGTAACGCCACGCACATTTATTTTTTGTTTACTGCGAGGTGCCGCGACCTTATGAATAGGATACTTGGAAATAAATGGATTACTCTTGCTCAAAGGTTGAGTGATTAATACATAATATAAATGTACGAAAGATCAATAATTTAATGTATTAATATATTATACTTATTCTTTTAACGAGAGTCGGTTCGAAAATTTGAAAAAAATATTAATATAAATTAATATGCCCATTTATATCCATTGTTGTTTTTAATTATTATTATTGTTATATATATTTAAAAACAATTAATGTAACTCAATTAAATCAAACAAGAAAAAAATTCCCTGTCGTATTCACCAATAAATGTTGTTTGGCAACTGAATCACAATTGCTATAAAAAATAGTGTGGACAAAATGTTTATTTATGTATTTTTTACATAATTTCTTGTCTGGAATAGATAAAGAAATAATAATAATTGGTGTCATATTTATTAATTTTTTTGAATAATGTGAATCGAGAAATAATATAAGTATTTTTAAAATAATCACTGAATAAATTTTATCAAAGCAAAAGTACAGGTTTTTTTCATGATTTGATCACTTGTTGATAATATGTTTAAAATGTTTCTTTTACTAGTAGTTATTTGACCGATTTTTAAGGTCCGAAATAATCAGTAGTAATGAAATAGTTTACCCAGTACTACCTTTAACAGATTGCCAATCAGTTGTCGCAGCTCTGTCATTACCTCCGCCGAAGGAGGTTTGTTTTCACTGGCGTGGTTTGTTTGTCAGCAGGATAACTCAAAAAGTGCGGAACGGATTCGGATGAAACTTTGTGGAGTTGTTGGAAATGCCAAAAGGAACAAGTGATTAAATTTTGGCATCTCTGAGTGCTTTTTTAAGATGCCAACTGAGCTAAATACTAATAAATATTTCAAGTTAGCCTACTCTGCCAATAGATGTCGCTGTGCTGTGCTCTCCTCTTTGATGACGTCAGTTTCTTTTTTCTTTCCACTGTACCTCTAGAGTGTAAATAAAGGGACAGTGCGTAGAGGGTTGGAAATGACCAAAAGACCAAGGGATTCATTTGGTGGGGATCGGCGGGGTTTGCACTCTCTTAAGTCATATAATATTTATCAATATAAACAAACTCAAATTAATTAAAGGAAATCTTACAAGAAGCCAATGGTTGAAGCATGAGGCCCATACACTAAGTATATCTTTATTGCCCTCCATTGGATGGAATATCCACTTTCCTTAGCTGCTTCAAGGTTTAAGGACAATGTACCGACCGAATTGTTGCAAACAGATGGGCAAGATGAGCTTTATCCAGGAAGTAGACTTCCTTCGACTGAACATGATGATACTCTTTTAATATTCACGACATTACGCACTACTTTGATCAAAGTGGTTGATAAGCCACTGCATTAGGTATAAAAGAAGGGGAAGAACGCAGCTAAGCAAATATCGTATTAAAAATGATAAGACTTTCCAATGATAAGAGAAAGGGTTATTGCATATATGTATATAGTATGAACAAAACGTCACATAGAAGAATATTCACATTTGTAACCAAACAAATGGATTTTATTTGACAGGCAATTAAGAGAAAACCTACACTAGGCTTTTTTTTTCATATTAAAATAATAATTAAATACCTAGTAATTATGTAAGGATACAAATATGCGTGATTAGTAACCTAACTAATGTTTGTTCACCAAAGTAAAAACAAAACAAGTTATGTTAAGCGCATCACTGCGTCTAAAAATAAATAAATTATAATTATATATAATATAAATAGTATATTAGGGCTGTTCTTATTTTTCAAATGTTTGAAATGTTAGCAACATTGTGGATTTTCTGTTTCTTGGTGATAAAAGAAGACGACATACAAAGTTTGAGCAAAATCGGTCAACATTACGAGGTCGCGCAACGAGGTCAAAGTTTTAAAAATTTAGTAAAAATATAGTTTTCCGCAAATTTCTTGAAAATGGTGGACGTTACAGACTTCAATAATAATAATTAATTTAAAGGAAATCTAATTTACTACCAGACGTATGTTTGATGTTTTTTAATAAAACAAAGTTTTCAGTAAAAACAAAGAAAAAATGGAGTGTGTATTGTTAGCTTATTTCATAGCTTTTTTGTATCAATTAACTTCACTCGCCTGTAGAAGATGACTTGTTCGCTTCAGAGTAAAATAGTACTTTTAAGTTTAGTAAAACTTTAGATGATAAATCCAAAAATGACCTTGGTTGCATTCTATCAATTCAGAATTCAGTACAATCTGAGTTTACATCATATGATTCAGAGCCTGTATTGACCTATAAGAAATCGATTATGAAAAAAATAAATAATAATGTGTTTCTTAGATTTGCGTCAAGGTATCCTCTCAAAATTTTACTTTGTCTCTGACGCATTTATAATCCATTATATGCGTCATTTTGTACGCGAGATAGGCTTTTTTAATGTACATATAACTCTCTACTTATTAAACTGACATGATTTAGTATACCAAAATATTAAAGCTGGTTTACCAAGCTTTCATTTGATATGTTTGGTGTTCTAAAAATCTAATAAAATATTTTAGATATAAAATACATAAGAATACTCACTTCAATTATACAACGACAAATGAACCATCAAATAGATTAAACAAACAAAAATGACTCAATGATATAATATACTTGGGTATATAATAATTTTAAAATCACGTTATAATGAAACATCTCGTATAATTAAGACCAAAACATACTTTAATATTTAAATAGCTAATAAAATGTTTAATAAATCTTAATATCTTAAAGTAGCTTTGAAACTTCGTTCGGAAATACTTGATTTTCCTCGAAGCGAGAGTCCTCGAGTTGAAGGTTACGGAAGTGACTTAGAGGGTGAGAGCTCCATATCTAGCGACGGCTGTTAGGATAATTCCACGGTGATCCTCGGGACTTCAACCTTCAATCGAAGTTAGTGTGCTAGTTATTCTTGCCTTAGCATTTAAAACCGCAACATCAATTACTTATAAGCGTTTAAACGATTGTTTTCCGTTTGGAAAGTCCAAAGAGTATCAAAGTTTTATTTACGCCTTCATAAGCCTTATCCATCCCTTTATGTTAATTACAATTAAGATTTTTTTAATAGATACAAATGGGAAATACAAATTCATGTTTTAATTGGTTTGAAGACGTTTTTAAGAAGTTTTTGACTCTAACATCTCATCATGGAACTTTTTAAGACAAAATAATAAATTTAAGTATTTTTTCTTTCCTTCCATAACTTGACTTTTTGTGTTACTATTCTTTAACAAAAAAAAATTAACTTAAGTGTTGGTATGTATCTCTCTCTCTCTGTATACCATATGTATATAATATATATATGAATGTTACAAATGTTGATATTTCCAAAATATCATTTTTTTTCTCTAAAATGCAAGGATATGAATGTTAGATATCAAAAATATAACTCAACACCTCATATTTATAGTCGACGCTCACATCACAATAAATTATCTTGACACAAATATTATAATGAATTAACTATTCCGCTTAAGAATCCCGACGGTGAGAATACTGTTCAGCAATCAAATCCAGCATTTTGTTAAAAATGTCTGAATAGATAACCAGTTTTCTAACACAAAAATTTGATCAAGATAGGTTTGAAAAGGTCCCTCGAAGTATTCATGACATCTATTTGCCTCATAAACCTTTTACTTGGGACAAAGACACTCATTATTTTGAATATGGACACCTGTAGAGGGTCGACAAATTACGCTGATGAATCACCGTTAGATGATATAAAACCCATGTCAGATATCCGTCGGTAGTAGCAAACCCATCAGAATATATCGGGGATCCCTGCGCAATTCTATCTTCAATCATTGGCAAAAGACGAACTCCGACACTACACTCCTCCAACTCTTCTAGAAACACAACCACCCTTCCTGGCCCTCTCTACACACCAAAAACCCAGTGGCCATCGACTAACCTGCCCCGGTTATACTTTCGACTCCCAAACTTCGACTCGTCAATCTCCCACCATCCTGGTCCCCTAACAGAAACCGGTGCTCTCGGAGATATCTTGAGCAGACAGCTCGGAAGGTCTTGTACCATTCCATGACCGTCGTTTTATTCACCCCGACTTCTTGAACTACGTCGAAGGACTGACTTGGCCTCGACCACAGGAACAGTAAATGTAAAATCTTGGAATTGGAAGGTGACTTTTGGCAAATACGCTGCCAATACGAATCGAAAACTCCTTATTGCAGAAGTTTTTAGGACAACGAAAACTGTCTTCGTTTGCGTTTAGCCTCCTTGCAGGGGGCTAAACATGCAGGACAAAGCAAGCTCCTCCAAAGTAAGCCTCGATCTCGACAGAACGCTATGGCTAGAGATGGAAAGTCGAGGGATATTTTGGGCGTGTGAAAGGGAGAATGTCTGAAGGGTGCAATTGAGTTCAAGCTTCTTTATCACTATTCTATTTCTCCGAACGGAAGCAAAAACAGAGATTCAAATATAAAACTAAATACCTTCTGTTCTGGCTGACTTGGCCTGCTTCATAAATGAAATAAATATTCCTCAAGAGAGGAGAGAGAATAGTGATAACAAGGAGCTTGAACTCAATTGCACCCTTCAGACATTCTTCCTTTCACACGCCCAAAATATCCCTCGACTTTCCATCTTAGCTATGGCATATTCCTCGTCGATGAATAAGTCCATTTCGTTTCGAGAGTACTTTATAGTTTGAGATCCAAATAACAACAGCGCCAAAATTGAAGACGCACACAGTTGATTCAAAAACGTATTAGCTTGTTTTAATATCGCATTTACTCGTAATCCAGATAATATCTTACCCACGAATTTTGAAAGGTAAAAGTTTTACAAGGTAAAATATTATATTATCAAAATATGAAATCGTGAAATAATATGAATCAGTCATAAGCTTATTTTTAGTGATAATTTTTTTCGGCGTGGAAAATAACAATTTGGCAATTGGTAGTTTCTAATCAGCAAATATTTAATAAAAAATAAATGCACCAGTTTTTGGCTTTATGCAAATCAGGGCAAGACAGCATTATGAATTGACCTTGCAACGCATTATATAAAAACATCTCATTTACATATATTTACGCCCTTAATAAGGTGAAAGAAATGCCAATATAAGGGATTGATATTATATAATAGAATAAACTATAATGTTTCGAAAATTATATAGATATATATATATATATATATATATATATATATATATATATATATATATATATATATATATATATGCCTTTTGATGAATTTTACATTGACAATATTTTCTTCTTATTGAGAAAACTATGAATTGATTAAGTTATTTATGAATTGGAATGGATATAAGGCAGAAGTTTATACAATTACGTGACCATCTTTATCAGGTTGTTAATGCGATCAAAACTTTAATATCGATAAAAAGTGCATGATCAATCCTTGTTCATGAGCTAATCCTTGTGCATGTAGTGACATAAAAAATAATCCTTTTAGACTTGTGTGAACAAGTTGTGTTATATATTGGGCTTAACTATAGCATATATTTCGTAAAGCTAAATATTCGTGTATGAATTCAAGACATTTATATTTTTATAAGAAAAAACTATCTGGATGCGCTTCAGCCTATTTTAAAAATGGTGAGACTTAAGATGAATGGAATTGATAATATACACAAGAGTGGTATCTAAAGGTTTTAACGATAACACTAATATTACCTTGATTTTTTAAAATAAATAGTATAAAAATCGTAACAGGACAACCACACCCGGACTAGCACCCCCTGGACTAGAAATCCCCGGGCATTACCCCCCGTTAGTTATATTTCTTATCTCTCTAAGTCCACTTATGAAGTAAACTATGTTTTCTAGCTATTAAACAAATGTGACGTCACTGGTTTGCTGAAGTCACAGTTCTTTAGAATGGAATTTTCTATAAATTTAACGTGCATAATTTTGCAAATTTCGTGTCTTAGACCTTATATCTAGGCTATTTGTGAACAAACTAGACAATCATACAGTTAGTAACCTATCAACTCAAGATCTCTATTTATCTCATATAGGTCCTAAGCTATTTTCTAAGATTGATATTATTTTTCCTTACAATGACATCAGCAGTGGTTTCTGCAATAACTTTTTTTCCGCTTGCGATAAACGATAAACGGTAAAAAAATTCAAAACCAACTTGCGGTAAGCGGTAAACGATAAAACGATAGCGATAAAATTTCCAAATAAAAGTGACGACGTTTTTTTTTAGAAAATAAATTTCCAAAAAAAGTTAACGACGAAAAAAAAAAACGTCATCACTTTTTTGATGACGTTTTTTTTAGAAAAGAATCTCCAAAAATTTCCTTTAATTTTTTTTGAATTTTTACAAAAGTCGTCTTGGATTTTCTTTTGCATTTTACAAAAGTCGTCTTGGAATTTATCGTTTATCGTTCCTCATTTTTTGGGACTAACGATAAGTGAATGAGCGGTAATTTAGAAAACTTTACGATAAACGATAACGATAAAAGGTTGACCTCAGTGATAAATATCGTTTATCGCTCATTTCATCGCACGCGGCAACCACTGGCCATCAGAGGTTATTCATTTAAGGTTATCCCTTTCTCTCCTCCTAATATCTTCTTTAACATTTCCTCAATATCTAGTCAATTCAAAAAATCATGGCCCCAATTTTGATTATCCACCTGATGGTCAGCCGTCTCACAAAAGCCTTCTCTTCACCAAGTGTATTTTAACTCTTATAAAGTAATAAATATTGATAAATGTGTATATTTCGAGCCACATACTTTCTTTTATTCCTATCGACTAATAATGTCAAAGACTCTCTCTCTCTCTCTCTGATGAGAGGAATATAGATGTACACGAGACTAAGAAAAATTACAGGGCTTAAATTACGTTGATTATAAAAATTAATATAAAGGAATATCAAATGGAAAAAGAAGGAAGGCCCGATGGAGATAATTATATCCATGAATTCCATTATTTTATTCCATACGTACCATTAAAAACTATTATAGGTGTTATAAACATACGATAAAACGAAGAGCCGTCCCTTTCAAAAGGTTTCTAGAATGTAGAATTTTATCATGTCGCAATACTCTATACATGTTAGAAATAATTGAATGCAGTACCATGTCAAAAGTTAATATTTGTTACAAGGTTTTTTAAAAGTATGAACACTATTTCAATACAAATGCATGTATATTATATTGATACGGTTTTCAATAAGAAAGAGAATACATGTTTTCAATCATTTATGCATAAAAAATATACTTTGATTTTAAGGCAGACTCGGCAATTAAAGCATATAAGACATGAAAAAGATTTTTGTATTTGTATGCATTATTCAAATATGAGGTAGTTATCAATGCGATATTTGAACCGGTGCTCAATAGATCATTCAATAATAACAAAAATGCATTTTTGAATGAATTTTTTTGGGGATGATCAAAAGAGGAAGAAAGTAATCAGTTTTAAATGCATGCAATTATTGTTATCAACCAATCCTTGAAAAAACCAGTATTCGGTATAACAATTAAAGAGCAGGTCATTCATCGTTCACTTTAATGCATTCACTTATTAATCAATGATTTAAAGACTCCTACTACTTTCGAATCATTCTCCACAAGCTAGCTGCTTTTTTTTATCTGCATCCAAATTGATAAAAGGAGCCCTCCTCATACCGGAACCCAAAATAAAGACCCTCATGACTTTACAGGTGAAGGTGTACAAAAGAAGGGAAAGCAATGCATTAAATCCCTATGAATGTGGATCAACATTTATGAAGCTCGCTCTATTTGGTCCCTCCACCCGTAGCAGTGATGCGTCTCTGCCATTTTCCTCCTTGCGGCAACCGTAGAGAGGGAGAGAGAGAGTGTCCGATGATTGGAGCTGTAGTTCAGCTAGCCTCTCCTCCTAGCGGGAGTGTTTCCCTCTCTCTTGTTGTTTCTTTATGTGTCTGTTTCTTTTCTGTGTGTGATTGGAAGGGGTCGGTTGCCTTCTTCCTTGGTGGAGGAAAGTGTTTCTTTCTCCATTGGGTGTGTCTGTGTGTGTTTGTGTTGTGTCGTTCTTTTCTTTAGTATCTTCGTCTGTGTCTGTTCGTTCGTTCGTTCGCTCGTTCGCTCGTTCGTGTGGTGTGTCTGTTGTCGGTCGGATGTAAGCGGGGCTGCAGTTCGTAGTTTGGTCGACCTAGCTCTCCGGGATGTACAAGCGAGGCGCCCCTCCCCCTGACTCCTCCGCCGGGACTGCAGGTGAAAAGAAGCGTCGCATTGTGTTCGAGCCCCTCCAGCTGGGCCCCATCAGTAACTTGGAAGAGCTGGACGTGAAGACCCTCCAGTTCCAGAACCACAAGCTGGGCCTTCGACTCACGCAGCGCATCAAGATCGAGGAGGAGCTCCGGAGCCGCATCGACCAGCTGGAGAAGCGTCAGACCCGTGACGATGCCGTGATCAACGTCATCAACCGATACTGGAACCAGCTGAACGAAGACATCCGCGTCTTGCTCGAGCGCTTTGATGCGGAGACGGGCGACGAAGCCGAGAAGAAGAATGAAGACATTTCCACGACGAGCTTTCTCTCCCAGCTCTCCACCTGGCATCGGGAGGAGCTGGACGCCAACCTCGCCAATCGCGTACAAGTCTCACAGCGCGCCGTCGCCAAAATCATTCAGGCCTTCGACCACCTCATCCAAGGAACGACCGCATTTCACGGGCCATCCGCGGAGAAGAGCCCCTGGAAGAGCCCAGACTCGACAAGGCAGAAGACTCCGACAGCGAAGAGCCAGACTCCCCCACAAGCGGGGAAGAACCAAGGCAGCAGACCAAGAAGAAACCCCCCAAGAAGGCGCCATCCTCCAATGAGACCAAGAAGAGCCCCAGCCAGAATAACAAGGACGGAAATCAACCCAAGGTCGAGGAGAAGAAGGCCAAGGCGGCGGCGGAAGATGGAGGAGAAGAAGCGGATTCGGAGAAGGAGTCCTCTCCCCACTTCCCTCTTCCACCGCTGGACGTCCAAGTCGTAGAGCTCAACATGAGCCTCCAGGAGGAAAACAAGCGCCTTCATTGCCTCAACACCAAGCTGCACGAAAAAAACCATTTCCTCTCACTCAAGCAGGCAGAAATTCAAGAGCTCATTGATGCCAAGGAAGTCAAATCAGAGGAACTACTCAATAAGGTGGATGATTTAGAATACGAGTTTGGGAAATGTCGCATGCGGAATGAAAAACTAGAGGCGGCTCTCATGGAAACGCAGGTGAGAGAAGGGAACAAACAAATTTCGATTCCTCATAAACAATGTCCATTTGAACTCAACCATGCATTTGTCATTAAGATATCTAAGACACACTTGACAAGGGGTCTTCAATTCAATTCAATTAAGCTCTTATTTCTCTAATATCCTCACTTGGAAGCTTATTTCCTTCAGCATATACCATATACTCTCAACTCAATGTTGATCTTCAACACATATATATTATAAAAAAGCATGTATTACTTTCTGACATTAGGAACAAGTGTCTATACTATCTGGAATTCCGTACATAATAGTCAGTTATAGATTTTCTGTATTCCCTTACAAGTAAATATATATAAATAAGGTCGAGTGGAATATCAGTGTGGTTGCTACCAATATCCTTAGGCCCAGTTATTAAATATATGCTGATGAACATATAATTGCGTTTCAAATGATCCTGGCTTTCTTAAAAATATACATTCCGAGCTCATAAGCTGTTTCACAATAGATATTGATATTAAAATGACTTAAAAATGGGCTTCCTCTTAGTCTTTAAGGCTTGTGTCTATCGTAATACCTTAATAAACTTATTTTTTTAATGAAAATGTATTTCAAACATTTTCTAAAGGCACAAAAAGTAGTGTACCTACATTCTTCATGAAACATAACTTAAAATAAGAAAAGCATTATGTAATTTTGAATCCATAGGAGATAAATTGCTTTTGCAGCTATTTTGGAATACTTCTTTCATGTTTTGATTTTCTATGCAAATTTGATTTACATGCCCTATAATATTTAAGACTCCTTCTTGGGTTTTAAATTTGCCAGGTAATGAGCACCCTGATCCAATTATTTTTTACATGTTAGGACACATTTTTATGACTAATAAATTTTTCAAAATTCTAGTAATGATATTAATTTATATTAATGTTATGATCGATTGTTTAAGGGGTAATCATCATAATTAGTATTATTAATTGAAACCCATTATTAATCTCTTGCTCTTTTTTCGGCTTTCTCAGGAGAAACTCAAGATCTACGTTGACAAGGACGGCGGGGGCAGGTTGGATCAAAAGGTGGTTCTCTCAAATGTGGAGCGCAAAACCATTGAGCAGATCCGCCATGAGTTAGAAGAGCAGAGAGAGCTTGCAAGCAATCGCTTGGGCGAGCTTGAGAAAACCTCCAGCTCATGTAAGAATCTCCTCAAGGAAGTGGAATGCCTCAAAATGGAGCTCTCCACACTCCCTGAGCACGTCGTTGTGGAAACTACGGAACATAAATGCCTTCAGTCTCAATTTTCTGTGCTCTACAATGAAGCGATGCAATTAAAAACTCAGCTCGAAGACAGCCGAAATCAACTGCAGGTTAGTCCCTAAACTGTCCATGACTATATTTTTCATTTTTGAATTAGGAATAAAAAATTAAATGCTTTTCGTGGATATTTGTAAATCAAAAACACTCTATACATCAGTTCTTTCACATTTCATTAAAGGGCGGGCTCATTTGGAAAGGGTATCTTAACGGTTGTGAAGCTTTGAAAATAGATATGTTAACTTTACCAACTAAGCTTTATTTATATTATTTTAAGAATTAGTTCGATACAATAGCCTCTTTTTTAATATAGACATGCATTTATAATTACAATGAGTCTAACGAACCTAGAAACTTTTTATATGAGGTTTATCAGAAAGACGTTACGCACGACGAACATCTTTACGCGATTGGTGGTCTCTGTCAATTTCCATGTATATCTTAACACACTTTTTACAAGACATCACGGAAACAAAGAAAACCAATCGTTAATTATATTACGAAATCCTATTCCATAACCTTCAGGTTGATGTTGTCAAAATACAAAATAGTTATCTATCTATACGCTTAACGAATTTAATGTTGCTTTAGAATTAATATCATAAATATTTCGGAAGACTTGATAACCATTTGAAGTTCTTGAATGTATGCCTGAATTCTTAGTTGATCTTTCACGACTCTTCTAATCGTGACTCATTTTGGTCTGCTAATCTTAAGAGGTGTTATTATATCATATTTTTGCATGTCAATGTTGTTTATTAAAAATAATATAAAATGCATCTTCATAAATAAATTAGGATCTAGCTAACATTGATCATATATACATACATACGTATAGCGACTACATGCTTAAATTATAACAAATAAATATTAACTCGACTAAACTTTGCTGGGTCTACTTATTTAATTTCAAGAGCTTTGTGTGTTATTGACTATGTTTTGACGTAAATTTAGTCAATTTATGTGCTTTTTAAAACAATAAACATGATAGTTCGATCAATACTTATAAAATCTATTTAAAGCTAGATTTCTTCATCTTGATTATGATGGATAATCATTAAACACTTTATTTATTTATATCTGTAAGACTTCAATTTTACAATCTAATGATGAAAGCAATCATTCATAAATATTTCCGTTGTAATTATTATCCGGAATGTAAGCTGAAAGGGAAAATATATAGCTACATATATTTGTTGCTATTATTGCAATTGATACATCGCTCATAGGCCATAAGCAAATAATCTCACACTTATTCAACATAGTCACCAAAGATATCAAAATGACTGGGATTACTACTTTTTAAGAAGATTAGTTTATAAGGCAAGTTTATATTGTAATATACACTTACTATGAATCTTCTTATCAAGCAAAGAAATGTTCGACAATGACGGTATATCCTGATGACTTGAATTATGAAACAAACTGGATGTAATCACAGACAATATTGCCCACTTTTTAAAGTAACATACGGATGTAACTATTTCTATCAATATAAAGTCACGTATGTTTTCATATTCATTGAAATTTATTTATGTCTGTTGACAATTCTTTGAGATTATAACTGACAGGACACAACAGTAGTTGGTATCGTCGGAGCCAAGTGTATATCAAACGTGTCAGCCTGGCAAAGGTTGCGTTTTGAGAATTGAAATGATCATAGATAATCGATTTTAATAATAAAATTGAATGAGCTAATTCCCATCTATTTAATATAAACAATATCTAATAATTCACAGGATGGAAGAATAATCTTAAATATGGGGGCTGTGATCAATTTTGATAAATAAATTGAGGCCTCTATTATAAAATCTATTAAGTGTAATATATTTATATATATATTAGTTGCTTAACTAAGGCTAATTATAATGAATAATAATTACTCATGACTTCTTTTATTTTGTTCATTTAAGAACTGCAAGAATGCTCACATGCGGCAGATCGAGCAAATGGAATCCGAGGAGCTCTTGGCTCAAAAGAAGCTCCGGACCGAGGTCATCCAGCTCGAGGACATGCTCGCTCAAGTTCGGAAGGAATACGAAATGCTTCGGATTGAGTTCGAGCAGAACCTTGCGGCCAACGAGCAAACCGGGCCCATCAACAAGGAAATGAGAAATTTAATTACCTCTCTTCAAACTCACAACGTTCAGCTCAAAGGGGACGTGGCACGCTATAGAAGAAAGTGTAAGGAGTCCAACGTTGAAATAGCCAAGGTGAGTAAAGTGTAGAAAATTGCCGTTCGTGCGTGATTCACAAATGAGTGTTGATTTCCACGTTTTCCCCCTGTCATTTAAGGATAATAATGTTACCTTATAATTTTCTATAAATGTTTTTAAAGTTGTATTTCATTTATCATAGAAGACCACCACCGATAAAACATTATTTATAATCATTTGCGACAATATTACCGTTTCTTTATAAGAAGGAATATGTCAACTATTTATTTACTTTCCTATCAATTCAACTAAAACTTAATATCTGCAATATAACCAAAATTCACTTGAGTAGCACTCAAACAGTAGATTGGATCAAAAAGTCATTTTCTAGCTAACATTCAACTTATTTAGTTTTATTTGGCTATTAGTAATTATATTTACTTTGAAAGAAATGAGATGGATGTATTAGAGTGATACACATTGGCAGGTAAATTGGATTTAATACATACATATTAACGAACACAATATAAAAAATCTAACAATCATTGGTTTTTATTTTATATTTTTTTTTACTTCATCCATTGTTTATTGCAGTGGTTCCCAAACTTTTTCTGCTGGGCCCCCCTTTGGAACATAAGGAATTTTTGGCCCCCCCCCCCCCCCAAAAAAAAAAAAAAAGAACAAACACACATTTGTTCTCCGAGTCCATTGCAGTTTATTTCACATTGTAATTAATGCAAACCTCAACTTTTTGTTTTTTGTCCATTTTCTAGCAGTGTTATTTAGTCTACGGTATTTATATTTTCATTCATTCGTTTTCCCTGCAATTGCCCCCCCCCCCCCCCCCCCCCCCTAGGGGGCGTGCCCCCACTCTGGGAACCTCTGGTTTATTGCAGTTCATATCTGATTTTGATGAAGATTATAGACATAATGTCCCAATGTTAAACGAGAAGTTCCATTTACAAACTATAATGTAAGTTAAACTACTACTTTCGAAATGCCCTAATGTATTTTTCTTATTTTTTCCAGCTTCGCAAGGATTTAGAGGACATGAAAACAGCGGAGATCAAGGCTCTTCAGGCCAAGAAGTTGGAAATGGCAGCCAAAGAAGAAATCAAGCAGGAGCCTGAGCATCAACCTCATCACCACACTCAATCTCATTCCAGTGAAGGCTCCGCTAATGCTGGAGGATCCTTAGTTGGCGGCGGCGGCGGAGATCCCTCCAATCACGCCCCACACAATAACATGTCAGCAGGAGGAGGCACAGCAGCCTCCGCCTCATCCGGGGCGAATAGTAATGAAATGAACATTGTAATCGGAGACTCCAGCAGTGATGACTCATCCAACGGGACTCTAAAGGTAAGAAAAGACGACTCCCTTACCTCGACTGTGGCCTTGGATACAAGGCAAAAGTCTCGCTGATACAAGATGTTTTTGACCCGATTCATAGGGTATTGAATGTTAACTAAAAAACAATATCATATGTATGAGCAAATATATATCGGGATATGAGAAAAATTATCAAAATAGAAAAAATACAATGATTCAGAACATATAAAATCATTTAAAAGAAATAATTTGACAACATTGCTGCAAGATTTTAGATCACAACAACCTTATATGAGTCAATTTCATTTTATTAATTTATTTGAAGTATATTTTCTACTAATCGGTTATTTGTAATGAGTGAAATCCATGAAATTAGTTATTTAAAATCTTCGATAACGTCAAAACTTGTTAAATAATAATTCACCTCTTCGAATATGTATTTATCTCCTTCATCCCTTGGTGCTTCCAATGAAGTCCATTTGTTTATAGAATCTTTTTATTTACCATTTCTTCCTTCATATATCAGATGGTGGCGGCTGATATAAGAGGTCGATCAATAGTGGATTATTAAACCGATACAATAACTATAGTTTGAGGCAGGGGGAAAACAGATACAAAAAACACATAATTTATACGCTGTTGGAAATTTACATCAGCAACATTTTATCCAAAGATAAAAACACAAAGTGAATGCACATCAAGCTAACTTTACTTTTTTGTCATGTTTTAATTCTTATATCGACTGTCATTCATGGTCATAAGATATATTGGTCTTAATATTTCTTACTTTAATTGATATCAAATGTGATGAAATACTAATTATATTATTCTTTTTAAAAATAAAAATGGATTTTGAACTCATTTAACAGAATGATAAACTGAAAATCTGTACAGTTCATTGAAATATTTTATAAAAATATTATTGTTACTGGAGGTTTTGTAGCCGAATTTTAAAGTTCCGAATGTCAAATTACGTGGTTAGCTCCCTTCTTTCTAAAATTCAGTATTGTTTTAATTAAATAAAATACAAATTTTTAATTCTCCTGCGCACAAAATGCCTTATATTAAAAAAATATTTTATTTCAAGTTCCGCCAAAGCAGTTTATGCTAAAATTAATGTACCAATAAGTGGATAATTGAACATCTCTAGTCTCTAATATAATTTTTTTGATATTTTAGTTCTATGAAGAGCTAATCTAATTTTGAAAAATTTAATAGAAAATGACTATAATTACTATTCCTAGAATTAGCTAAAACCACTGAGACCGCTTCGATAATAAGTTAATGAATGTATAATATAGAAACATCCCTTTTGTATTTATTAGTTTAAACATATTTATAATATGATATGCGTTCATTATGATCTATTGGCGAAGTTTATAACTACTACGCTTCCAGTGTCAAATAACAAATACTTGGTTAAATGAATTATAAATGTAGAACTGAGCATCGAGAAGGCATCGAATTTTTAGAGAGATCGATAAGAGCTCAGGGAAGAAGGATTCATGATTCTGTGAAGGGGAATAAACTACAGCCATTGGCGACTTCTATTGGAGCCAAATATCACCGATTCCGATAGGGTGTGAAATGGCATATCGTAGTTGATTAATAGGTCCAACTCTAATATTTATCATAGTAAACGAGGAACATTAATTAAAGAGTAATCCAAAAATAGTATTTCCTTATTCAAGCAATGATAAATTAAAAATTGAACAAGCACACGATTTTCAATAATGAGCAAACAATTTGAATTATTTAGTGAAAATCAATAATCCAAAAATTAAGCTGTCAAACTAACATTTCGAAAATGATAAATATTACATTGGTGTCATTCTAATAGTATTTTTACTAAACTTTGGAGCAGAAACAACATTTTTAAAAGTATGTTTTATTTGAAAATGCTGCGTCGTCTAAATATGAAATATAAGGTACAAACCACTTTTTGTAAATCACTATATATGCAGCAAAATAACTTAAAATATCCTAAATATGTATTATAATATATATTATTTCTTATTAAATTCATTAATAAAAACTGGTTAAATGTATAATTAATTTATCAAAATTAAGACGAGCCAAACATAAAAACAACTTAATTTCTTAAAGATAATATTTGAGGTAGAGAGGACCGTCATCGAATTTATATTTTTGCAATTTCTTCTGATAGGACGCACATATGGTTTTATTTCAACTTTATTGTTGTTGTAACAGTCGGATGCTTGTTAATTTCTGTAATGTTTTATAATTAAGCCTTGACAAAATCCCTGTTAGACGAGTAAAATACATGTAATTCTGATTCTTTCTTATCTGAAGTTATCTTCAGCTAAGAGAAACCTTCTTCTTATATCTATCAAGTAATTAATTTATTTTACCAAACTCCGGCAAAAGTTCAAAATAAAAACATTCTCCTATTTTTAGCAATTAAAAGTTATTTTAAATATTTGACGTAATCAATTATGTGCAAATATTTAGTTTCGAAATGTTATCGCGTTTAGATTATTTACTTTTTTTGTCATGTTTTAATTCTATATCAATATCTTATATCGATATATTATCTTAATATTGCTTATTGTAAGTGATACCAAATGTGATGAAATACAAATTATATTATTCTCTTTAAAAATCGAAATGGATTTGAACTAATTTAAGAGAATGATAGCATTAAGTCTGTACGATTCATTGGAATATTTATAAAAAGTTTTATTGTTGCTGGAGGTTTGGTAGTCGAATTTTAAAGTTCCGAATGTCAAATTACGTTATTAGCTCATAGAGATATAAAGACATAGAGGGCCTATTGGATTCTTCAAAGGAAATACGTTTTGTGTCCAATATAAATAAATTTTTCTATCTCTATGATCAGCTTACGATGACTTAGTATAAATTACTTTTTTTATATTGGACACAGAATAAAGCTGAACGATATTTCTCTGCTATTGAAGGGAATACGCACTCTATATCTTTATATCTCTATGGGATAGCTACCTTTTTTCTAATTCAGTATTTGTTTTAATTTAATAACAAACTAATTTGTAATTCTTCCACGCACAATGAGTCTTATATTTAAAAAAAAATACACATTACTTTTAAGCTCCGCTAATGAGTGTCAAATATACATATTCTAATCCAATTTTGATTTGAGAATACATAGCTTCCCCACATTTCCCTCATATAACTAAATTAAGTCATTCCAAGGTTTTACACCTTACGCTTTAAGCCATACCATATGAAGACCAACCATACTATTATTTATTATTATTGAGGCTTAAAATATTTTATGATATAATATATAAAATAAAAACAATATTTAGAGGAAGGAATTATGTGTACAACATCAACAAACATTGTAGTTTAAAATGATTCCTCGCCTGAGTCGCCTTTCAAAACATAAAATACAACAACAAAATATTCAAAAATAATGCCAAAACGTCAAAACAATACATATTACAACTCAAAAACAAATTATTCAATTAAATTCTTATTAAAGTTTCATATGATTTAATTATATTTTTTAACATATTAAAATACGTCGCCGAAACTTTGGGATATAACTTAAATAAGCCCTCTGCATATTGCTATCCAGCACCAAAAGTGTTTGGAATCTTCAAAGAGAAGGACGAATAAGGATCAGCAGAAGATATTCGACTTTGAGGTCGCGAGATGATTTCTGAGGGTGTCCAAATCATTAATGAAAAAATATAAATGCGCAAAATTAATATGATGTTCAACCGTAGAAGAATGAATGAAGCAGATGTTTTATGAGGTAATTATATAAAGGGAGAGGGGCGTATGATCATTAAATTAGGGGAGGTCAATTATAAAAGGATGAGAACCACTGATCAGATGCATGGAATGAACTTCTTTAGAACTCGAATAAAATTGAATTACGCAATAAACCATAACATATTTTTTTGTGTAATCATAAAAGAAATATTTCCTATTTGGAACAGCCAATGATTAATACCAATTAATCAACAAGGAAATATTTGCTAACTGTTACTAAGATGGATACATTTGTAACTAGGAAACCCGTATTGTAAAAAAATGTTGACATTTAGATCATTTCAAATTGTTAAATTATGTATAAATACTATTTTAGGCATATTTTAGCTGCATTTCTATTTTACAATATCATTATTGATGTATCAAACCTCTGATATCCATTGATCAAAGAATAGGCATTCCTTTCTTTAAATTTGATAGTTTATGAACGACATTCCCAAATCTCTTTACTTTAAAACTAACCAACTAGTTAAGTGACCAGAAATTGATCTCTTTTTATACATGTAATGTCACTTCTTCGGGCTCCATTATAGTATAATTATTCATCCCACTGTATTTTTAGAGCAAATTGATCATTTAAATAATATATTCTTTATTTAAAGTTCGGGTATTATTGCATCTGTTCATTTAATTGAATATTTATGGATACATGGAAATTCAAGATTTTTTCCTTCCATAGGTAGAGCCATAAGAGTTAATTATGAAGTTTTGACAAAAAAAGTTAAAAATATTAAAGTAGCCCATTTTGGTATCATACGACATCTAACAATGTAAATCTTAATGGTGGTGTCGCGAAATAAGGTTTATTAATGTATTTGAATGCCGTGTTTAAGTGCAATAGATGGTTTGAGGCTTTTCAATTATTTCTAGTTCTTCTTTTTGATTATATACATTTTAAAACAACCTGATTCCGTTTTAATTGAGCTGTATATCTGGACACATAAAAGGATGCTTGTGGTTATACTAACAAAATACATATATGAGGGTTGTTACGACTCTTAAGATTATATCATATTATTTGTTGTAAATAACTTGATGAACAATAATAAACGATAAATAATAGCAACAAATCTGTAGTATACCACATCTCTGGTTTATACTTTTTTCTGTAAGTACGCCCCAACGAACCGTTATTGCACTTTGTGGCTTCTAAGATCTTTTTGTTGAAATGATACTATACGTTAATTCAACACCTCTCACTAGCAGTTGGAATATTTAAAATTTATCTTATTTAAGCATATATTATATAAGGTTTGAGAGCTTATATCAATTATGTATTTATTTTGATAGAAAGCGGATATTTTTGTGCCGTGTGTACGCACGTCTTACTTCTAAATGTTTTATGTACAGACTTAATTGATTGCTCTATTTGTACACCCCCAAACCATTTCATGTCATTACTAAAAAAATCAGAGATATGTACTTCTCGTTTATTTTAAATACACCTTTTTTGACGAATAATAATATAAATTGATTTATACGAATCATAATACTTAACACCCCATCATGGCACAAAGGGCTTTAAAATAACATAGTAACTTTGAGGAAGGATTTATTAGTTACGGCGGAATGTTGTAGTGTAGAATCGAGAGCATTGGTGGTTTTGCGGTATTGAAATACCTGTGAAAAGTAGGGTATTTAACACATACAAAGTATAGGTGATACATGTAATCATTTTTTAAATAATGCGTTTGATTTTGTTATTAAGGAAGTAAATAAATTTTAATTGGATTAATCAAGATTATAAGGCTTTCCTTCCTCTCGGCATTGATTAAATGACTCCATAATAAACACAGCTACATGGGTATGTGACTCGAAATAATATTACTTGTTCGAGACCCGGATGACATTTAAAAATGATTTCTGTTATTCATCTGCCCACTGACTTTAGTTTGATTGAGAAACTCATGTTTGTGCATTTTGAAATCCTTTTAGATATCTTCAATTATATCTTCAGTACCTTATTAATAAAATGTCATGCTTGAGCAATGGATGTGTAAAGTCACACTTAAGGCGGCAGGCATTCATTCTATTAGCTTAACCTCTGTTTTTCTTATTAAAAGTACATATTTCCCCCCTTCTAACCTCTCTATCAAGGAACTAGATCAGAGGGACATGAATCGATATATTCAACGTTGACTCCTTTTATGTTTAATGATCAGGGCTGGTAGAATTTGGAAATATGATCAGAAATATGCGAAAAAATTAAATAAATAGGTATAAAAATATGCAAAAAAGGGCTCAATATGCGGAATAAATAAAATTCTGGGCGAAAAGTGACGGCTTTTTAAAGAAAAGAAGTTTGATAAATGTTTAATTTATGTCATTCTGGATAAAAGCGGCGGGGGTGTTTTTTATTTAACATTTTTTATTACAAAAAATCGCTGTCTTAGAAAAGAGTCGTAACTTCCTCGATATTTGTAAAAAAATATGCGATAAATATGTTAAAAGGTCATATTGTAGTGTTGTGTCGGTCCTTATCTAGGACCAAGGACTGCAGTCCGGTTCGGTCCAGTCCTTTTGGTCGGTCCTTAGAAAAGGAATTTATTTATTTATGACGGCATAACCTACGTCATGTTGTCAACATCTCTTAATACTATGAAAAGGAAAAATCCCTTATATGAGGGAAGTATCATCTTCAATGGGCCAGTGACAAATATATTTTTTTTAAACTTATGTATCAATAACTATAAAATATTGATTATTATTACAACAATAAATCATCGATGCTAGATGACAATAGCTAAAAATTAGCCTATAGTGGTTGAAAGGTTTGTGAATGAACTGTTTTTACAGAAACAATTAATGAGTAATGACAGACGATCGATTACTGAAAAACCTATATTATGAGGAAGAAAAAATGTTTCCAATTTGTCTAATATAAATATTATTTAACCATTTAGTCGATATTTAATTAAGCCAAGTTATAATAGAATATTTACATATAATATTAGCAGTTAGAATGTATCAAATAAATACTCTTTCAACATTTATTGGAATATTAAAGGATTGACAATCTCAAGGACCTATCTTAAGGACTGACGGTCCTAAGGACCAATAGGACTGGTTTTAAGACTGGACTGGATCGTACCAAATAAATTGGGATGGACACAAACACTACATATATATATATATATTATAAGGTTGTTTATGCCCAGAAAGTTGATTGTTCAGATTCCTACAGCCCCTACTAATGAGAGTTCTAAAATAGAAAAGTGGTTAGGGGTGTTTTTAAACCTATATTTCCTCGTGAATTACTCTGCCCCTCCAAAACATTTTAAAATATTTGTTGCTGCAACTATAATATGCATAATTATTGTTTAGATATGGAGACCCGTTATGTGGTGTTGCTTTTGTAATAGACGAGATTCTTTCTGACTCCTCCATTTTTGAGCTTAAATGATTGTTCGAGAAGATAAACTGAGTGAATATGAATGTACAGCTTACAATACTTAAAACATGAGTGATTATGTAAATGCGCAGGCTGTACAAAACTATGCGATTCCTTTAGCAGTGAAAGAATTAACATTCCCGCTATTTTTGATATATTTTTTAAATATCAAACACAGTAGAGATGGTTTTTACTTTATTTATACATTCTCATTGTCTTTTAAATTCTATTTTCAATTATTATTTATATATTTTATTGATGTTATTTTTCTTTTCAGCCTAAGGTGGAGCCAATCAGTATCGAGGATCAGGGAATAAGCGGTGGCGTGGAGTCCGTCCGCGTGAAGGAAGAGGGTCCTCGCAGGGTGGTACCCTAGGAGAAGACGGTGAGGGTGGGAGCCCCGAGTTGAGTGAGAAGGTCCTCGTCAAGCGCGAGTCCGGTAACAAGGAGAACCTCCACCTTAAGGTTGAGGAGCTTAGTCGCCTTCGCCTGAAGGACGGTGAGATCATGAAAGATCTGAAGGTCCAGTTAAAGAACGCGCAGAAGGACGTGAAAGAGATGAAGCTCCTTTTGGACATGTACAAGGCCTGCACGAAGGAGCAGCGAGACAAGGCCCAGGTCATGGCCGCGGAGAAGAAGATGCGCGGTGAGTTGGAAGAGCTGCGGGCCACGCTGAAGCGCGTGACGGACCTCAAGAAGGAGGAGAAGAAGCGCTGCGTGGACGAGGACGTTGCCCGGCGGATCAAGCAGCTTGAGGAGCAGGTCCTACAACTCCAGAAGCAGGTCTCCAACCACAAGCAGGAGGAGGAAGCTCTCCTCTCTGAGATGGAGGTCACAGGACAGGCCTTTGAGGACATGCAGGAACAAAACTCGAGACTCATTCAGCAGCTGAGGGAGAAGGATGACGCCAACTTCAAGCTCATGTCTGAGCGGATCAAGGCCAACCAAATACAGCGCCTGGCGCGTGAAGAGCGGGACATGCTCACGCAACAGGTCAACACCCTCACCACACAAGTCGAGGCACAGAACCAGGTCGTCCGAAAGCTGGAAGAAAAGGAGCGCCTCCTCCAAAACAACCTTGTGGCCGTGGAAAAGGAACTCCTCATGCGGCAGCAGGCCATGGAAATGCACAAGCGGAAGGCCATCGAGTCCGCCCAGTCCGCCGCAGACCTCAAGCTCCACCTGGAGAAGTACCACTCGCAAATCAAGGAGGTGCAGACCACCGTGGCGGAGAAGACATCTGCACTCGAAGCAGAAGCCTTCAAGACCAAACGCCTACACGAGGAGCTGGGCATCGTCAAAAGGAAGCTGGAGCGCCTCCGAAAAATCGAAATGGCCTCGGACATGGACGAGATACTCAAAGAAGAGATTCGGGAGTACAAGGAAACCCTCACGTGTCCCTCCTGCAAGGTCAAGAGGAAAGACGCAGTGCTCACAAAGTGCTTCCACTGCTTCTGCTACGACTGCCTACGCACAAGATACGAAACGCGACAAAGGAAATGCCCAAAGTGCAACGCGGCATTCGGGGCATCAGACTATCATCGACTTTACCTGGCATAGAAAACATATGCTCTTAAGTCGTCTCCCACATAGTTCCTCCTCCTCCTCCTCTTTTTAAAGTAATAAAATGTGAGTCCCTTTCTCATCTTGATTCGTCAGATCATGTTCACAAACCCGCTATAGCTCTAGCTCTCATCCCCCTGTTCTCCAGGAGTAAAGAAGAAGAAGATGAAGAAATGGGGTTTTATAAAAAAGAAGAATATATTCATTTCGCGAATCCGTTATATTTATTTCTTATAATTAGTATTTGATGTAGACGTACTATTAGGTATAGTAGTAGTAATTATATATTCCTCAGAACTCACTGACATTATTATTATTATTATTACTATTATACTGCTACTACTATCTATCATCATCCCCCCCTTACATATTCCTCCTCCTCCTCCTATGGATTATTATTATTACTATTCAATTTAATTAATAATAAACCATCTCTTTCCTTGATAACTTTATTTGTTATTATCTTATTTCTACTATTACTATACTAATTAATTTTGTGATTCATCAGTAAAGGGATGATTATATTATTATTATTATTATTTACTTAGTGATCTCCTCTTTTAAATATAATTCATATTTACATAATAATTATGAAGCCCTGACGTGTTTTTATTTTATTCTTATTATTATTACTTCTAGGCTGCTGTCACGTAGAAGAAGAAGAAGGGTCTTCCTCCTTCTTCCTCTTATTGTACGACTTCATTAACTCTCACTTGAACCCCTTGCAGTAATCCTGCGCTTGAATATGTGCAATCATGTCTCTGTGGACGAAAAAATAGTTCTTATTTATTCGCACTCATGCTCCAGGCTTTTATTTATTTAAAAAAAACTAGAAAAAAACGAAGGGAGTTGAAATAACCACAATAATACTATTCAGTTAAAAGAAGGATTCATCATATACAGTTGAGGAGGCCCTTGGGAATAAAGATGCCTGCATTATATGTAAACTTCCTTGGAATTAGAGCTTGCATATTAGATATGAGACGTAACTACGATTAGTTCAGTGAGCCTGGGATGCTCATTTCAATGGGGTTGAGTCGATATTGATCTTCTTCTCTCTCTTTCGAGGGATGGCTTTGAGCCAGCGGCCCTCAACATTGAGTACACTGAGCCAACGCCGTACCTCCTGTCAGTCAACCATACAGTTCATGTGTTTCCAGGATTTTTATAATACTTCTTGCGTTGAACGTTGTCGCCTTTGCCCTATATAAACGAAGTAATTTGTCATCGTAAGCTGATCATAGAGATATAAATATTTGTTTATATTGGGCACAATAACGTATTTCTTTGAAGAATCCAATAAGTTATCTATGTTTTTATATCTCATTGGTTATGATTTGTTCAGATGAATAGCATTCTGTGAGGATGTGAATAATCATTATAGCTTTAAAATCCCATGTAGCTAAAGCCAAATTCCTTCATGGTCAAAATGGACGGCAAAAAGCAATTGGAATATCATATAAAAAAATGAAAAGAAGAAACAGAAAAAAACTCAACGTGTGAGCCATTTTTGGATTAGTTTGTTTGCGAATGTGATATTTATAAATAATACAAATAAACGGAACATATTAATATGAATATAAAGAAGTGCAAAAATATACTAAATAAAATAATCCCTCGGTTAACTATGACTTAATATATGAGCAGTGCCACATTAAAACCAATAAAGTTTACTATTAACCCCACCAATCAGGTTCGACCTTCAAGAATAATAAGAGAAAACCTTCCTCCCCAAATAATTAATAGCTTTCTTCTTAACCCTTAGATACATAAGTGGGTTAAAAATGACCCGGTGAGGTTGTTTTCTTGAAATATCTTCGTAATGAAAAATTGTTATTATTTCATATTCCAGGTATTCCTCAAAAAACATGTTTTTGATATAATGCCATTTACATTTTTAACTTACCTTTTATACATTTTAAGAAATTGTAGTTTTTGTATTATAGGTAGTTGTCTGAACTGCATACAGTGATGAGACAAGACACACTTTTCTATTGCTGTTCTGGGTAATTTTCTTTTTCAAAAATGTTAAAAAGTGAAAAATAAAGATATTTCAAACATGAAATCATTCTTGTGTGGTCCTAAATATAATACTAAATATTATACAAGTGATTATTCTTAACCAAAATGACAAAAATGGCATAAAACACATTGCTTATAACATGGGTCATTTTTGACCCACTATGGAAGAGTGTAGGGTCCAGTCACTCATGCATCTTACAATGAATGATTAACAATATCTTTGGAATATTATTTTATAAACTACCAATCAGGCTCAATACTTATGAACAACCATAGAAAACCTTCTCTATATGATAAATAAAGACAAAAGCATAATTGAAGCATTTTTTGTTTGTTGTACAGAGTACTTCTAAAATATAATTTTATTCCTACTTAACCCACCAATCAGGTTAGACCCTTGTGACCTATAGTAAGATATCCCCCCCCCCATCTAATAAATGACATCAGAAACATAATCAAAAGACCTTCTTCTTGGTACACTTTATACTTATTATAATTATAATAAGTATAAAGTGTACCAAGAAGAAGGTCTTTTGATTATGTTTCTGACGTCATTTATTATAATCAGCTTTGTGAGGGATCTACAGAAACTAATGCAATATTTGCAGTGAATATCGCAAACTAACGAAAAAACTGTCATGGACAATAGCAATTCGATCAACTTAATTGCAATCAGAATAAATTGAGAATTTTTTTGTATTTGAATTTTTTAAATTGGTACATTAAAGTAAAATAAGTTGTCCAAACACAATTCAATAAAAAAATATCTATGAGGTCAATCCCATGACAAATTTTTGACAACAATAGAATGCATGAAGTTTTATTAATAAACAGGGAAAATATGCTTCTTTATTCGAAAATAAATTATGAAAACCGCTTAATATGGTTTATTCATGCTAGTTTTAGTCAAAATGATGAATGAGATTGCAATTTATAGTCATTTTTCCTCAATATAACGATCAGGACCTTTTGCTATCAGTGATATAATATCGAGTACCACAATGGATTACCAATAAAAATCCTTTCCCCAAAGCCTTCTTATAACATAAGGATTAATGTTAGAACCACTTAAGAATCCAAGAGGAAAAAGTGGATGAAAAAAGGAACAAAGAAAAGAAGGAGTTTATTATTTCCACAAATCAAGCGGGTTTTTTCAATATTATATATGAGGTGGTTCAGCAAGAAAGCTATTCTAAATTAAAGTAGTGAAAATGCATTTTTAAGTTTTTTAGTTCATAAAAAGGACGGCCAAGTATTTCAGACGCATTTTAAAAACAGTTGCGACCATTTTTACCCATGAATGCCATTTTTCTTTCAATAAGTTAGAATGATTTTTCTTTATATGTTAAGAGGTTCAATTCCACATGATCCTTCAAAGATAGTCCCTTTTTTCATAGCGTTAAGAAATTTATTCCTTAGCAATTATCAATTATAATATATAACTAGAGGCATATATACACTCAGAGAGTGCAAACCTCCGCCGTCACGGGGTCCTTATGAGCCTTCCGAGGCGGATTTTTCACGACTGGGGAGGCGTAGAGGGACGGGGGAGGGTTCCCCTAGACGGAAATTCCAAGAGGAAGACGCTCCTGCACCCAATTTCACATCACAGCGACATCTATTGGCAGAGTAGGCTAACTTGAAAAATTTAGTAGTATTTAGCTCATTTGGCGCCTTAATTCTGCACTCAGAGATACCAAAATTTATTCACTTCTGGCTTTGGCATTTCCAACAACTGCACAAAATTTCATCCAAATCCGTTCAGTACTTTTTGAGTTATCCTGCTGACAAACCAACAAACGCCAGTGAAAACAATACCTCCTTCGGCGGAGGTAATTAGCAATATTCGGAGCCCTTATTAAACTAATCGAAATATTTTCTGATACAAACAAAGGAGAATTTACCAACTATATCCTAGTGATGGTAACTCATTGTCACAAAAATCCATTTAAACTTGGATTCTTGTTGGACCACCCCATTCTAACTTTAACAATTTCAATAAATTATTAAGACAAAACATAAATAAACATAATTTCATAATCTGACGATAAATGATGAATCATTACTCTAACTACAAGAAGTATAAATGAAGGAAGGTGAGTTCCTGACCATAGAGATATAAAGATATAGATAACTTATTCCCTTAAATAGCAGAGAAACATCGCTGTATTCTGTGCCCAATATAAACAAGGTTATTTGATCTACGTCATCGTAAGCTGATCATAGAGATATAAATATTTGTTACTATTGGGCAATATGACGTATTTCTCTAAAAAAATCCAATCTGTCTTTATATCTACATTTTATGACTCATTTCAAATGGTTGATGTGCGTCCCATTTTTCGTTCTTGACCAGTGGTTCCCAACGCGAGGGCCTTCCTGGAGGTACGCAAACACTTTTGGGATCATAATTTTTTACTTCAATAAAATGCCCAAGATAATCTGGCTCCCACCTGCTAAATTAAAAGAGGCCACATATTTAATACACAAAGGACTAATATGTAAGTTGATATATAATCAAACGCAGTTTCTATGGGACCAAATGACTCTTCGAGACCTCGATCTCAAAAAGGAGACGGGAACCCGCTGTTCAAGGCTCTTGAGGAATTCTCTATCAACTAAGAACCCTCCCCATCATTAAAACCCTTCTCCCGAATAAAAAATAAATAAAAACAAAAGCATGATTAAAAAGGATCTTCTTCTTCGTGTTGCACTTGTAATAAAATAGTAATATTATTATGATTTATAATATATAATAGTAGTATAATAATAATAATGACAGAAACAAAGTACAAGGAAAACACTCACTCGATGGATCGCTCTTAGGTTGTCCTCATCACAAATATGTAGACATACACACACACGAAATAAACACACCTAGTCAAACACATAAACATCTGTAACACCAAATGTTAGAGGGGGAGGGGGAAGCAGAGCAACAGGAGCAGCACCGTTCACACCGAATTCCTCAGGATCGTCGTCATAGCTTTGCCCGGAGTCTTTGCCGTTGTTGTCGTCGTTGTTGTTTACATCCCACGAATATAGGTGGTGTGATCGTAGAGGCAATATCTTTTTAATAATATATAGTAGTAAATATTCATAATATTATAAACTGTATTAATAGTATTTATAATATATATATATTATTTTTAAAAATTATAAGAGGAATAAAAAAATAGAAAATAAAGCCATTCTAAATATATATATATAGAGAGAGAGTAGTTATGTGAAGTATGGATAGATGAGGAGAGCTTTAAAAAAAACATAAGAAGGAAACAAAAATCACAGGCTTTTTGATGAATAGAAATATATATATATATATATAGATTTCATAAGATATTTAGAGTAAGTATGATTCAATACCATCATACATCTCACCCACTACGATTGCAGTGTTTGAAGAGAAGGTATTTTTTAGAGTCAACAGCATCAGAATATTAATTACAATAATATACCTAAAAGTGAAATAATGAATGCTGCTGACTGAAGGAATGTTTTTAGGAATTAATAATTGGGAGGGCGATAGAAAATTGACAGATACATCAATATTAACAGCAAATAAGAGGGGGGGGGGGCATTCCTTCCCCTTTTTTATTTAGTCGACCCCTGCGAATCCCTCTGATCCTTCGATGGCCTTAATGAGTCTATCCCTGAGCTGCTGGTAGCTTTCGTAGGGTGGTAGGTCCAGTCGGTTGAAGCAGGTATGCGCCCGAGGGTAGCTGGAGGGGTTTCCCCATCGCTCGATGGTGTATAGCTGTGGTCCATTGCTCCCATAGAGCTCCTTGAATCCGTTCATGGGGACTCTGGATGTCCCCGTGACGAATTGTAGGAGCCGTGAACGCATTTCGTTGTTGAATGAGAGGACTACCCTCCAGTACCACTGGATGACGATGTGATTGGGGTGGTAGTCCCCCTTGTAGACTGTGTTTTGCTTCCAGTCCTTGACGTCGATGGAGCCAATGCCGCACATAAGGAGCTCCAGCTCCCCTTCGTCGAATATCTTGATAAAGTTCAGAGGGACGAGTTCGTTGAAGCCCGAGAGGAAGTTGTCCATTTGCTTTTGAATCCGGGAGACAAAGCGCCACTGAATGACCTCGTGGATATACTCGTTCTTGTTTTCGTTGGTCACGGGGATGTTTTTCCCCCCTGGCTTGAGCTCCCGCGTGACCGTCGTCCCAAAGTTCTCCTCATCCACCATGAAAGTGAGGTCCAGCTCCATGGGGTCGTTTTCTCGAATCCACATTAATGAGTTGTAGTACTCCGTGTCCACGGACTCCATGTCACTGAGCTCCATGCCCTTGCCCAACATCATCTTGTAGAAGGGTCGTATAAAGAATCCGTCTAGGAGCTTCCCGTGGTATACGGCCATCCCAGCTATCCGCCCGATAAACTTGAAATAGGATAGGTGGTCCTCATTGCAGACCCCAGAGTAGGGGTTGATCTGTAGGGTGTAGTTATCCGTGGCGGAGTACTCGAAGAGGCCGTAGTAAGGGTTGAACATCTCCTTGGAGAGGAGGTAGAACCACTCCCGGGCCACGCCCCCGTAGTCTAGGCCGATCTCATTGTCGAACTCGATCCAGAGCTTCGTCTTGAGAATGTCGACCTTGTGGGAGGGGAACTGCATGAAGATCTTCTGGAAGGAGTCCTCCAGGATGTAGCGGCGGCGGATTTTGACCTCGAATTTGTTGGGGACGTTGCTGGGCTTCTTGAGCTGGGACTTGAGGAACTCGTACTTCCGCTTGTAGTCTCGGTTGTAGGGCACGGCGGGCCCTGCAATGGTGGGATTGGAGATCCGGGGGTCCTCCCACTGGGTGCTCCTGCTGTTATGATCGATGAAGAAGATCCGTCCGTCCGTGTGGACGCGCTCCTCCCAGCCCTCGGGCAGTGGACCCAGGTCGTCCTCGTGTCGACGGTTGGGCACGTTGGCCTGACTGGGAAGAGCTGAGGGGCGCCCCGAGCGGGGGTCCACCCACGTTGTCTCTTTCTCCGCGTGGTTGATATAGAATACCCGACCGTTGGGGGCCACCTGCATGGTCCAACCCGAGGGGAGTCCCTCTGTGTTGAAGTTCTCCAAAGGAGAGTCGCCACTCGTGGAGGCCCTGCGACCATCCTCCGCAGAGATGTGCACACGGGTCATGGCGGGTATCTCAGTGGCGTTTGCCGCTCGTGCTCCCGAAGCAGACTCCGGATGATGCCACTGGGTCGTCCGTGCCACGTGGTTGACGTAGTAGGTCCTCCCATTGGCATCCTGGCGCTCCTCCCATCCTGCCGGCAGGGCTGCCCCTGCTGATGTCCCCTCAGAAGAAGAGCTTGCCTGCGCTGCGTCTCGCTCATCCGAATCGGGTGGCTTAGGCAGGATTTCCCACTCCTCTGAAGCCGCCTCGTCCCCCACTTCTGAGAGCGTCACGGAGTTTGTTTCTCCGGCGGCCCCCTCCGGATTGGAGGGCTCCTCATTTTCGATGGGAGGAGGTGGTGGCAAGAGAGGAGGTGGCGGCGTGTTGCCAGTCGGCGGGGGCGGTGATCTGTCCTCATCCCCCCCGGAGATGTAGGCATGATAGAGCTGTAGATGTCCTTTGACCTTGGATCGATTGCTTCTCGGTCGTAGTAAATAGTATTTATGTGCGGGGGTAGCTCAGAAGAGCCCGTTTCCCGTGGCAACCCGTTGAGGTGGAGCTCCACGAGCCCAGGAAGTCATCCCGAGTGAGTCTGTTTTCGTCAAAGACCTCGAGTAGGAGCTTGTGCTCGCCGGGCTTGACGCGGAAGAGGAACTCCTCGTTCCATTTGGGGTTCAGAGTCCGCTTCCGGTCTTGGTCAGGACGGAGTCCACCACTTCTTCCGCGATGCCCGCTGAGGAATCGCTGCTTTCCCCTCCAGCCGGAGGGGAGGTGCTCACGAGGTCGATTCGGAGGTAAGGGTCGCTCGCACCAAAGATGTCCTTCTTGGCCAGACTGTGGCCGGCGATGACCTTCAGGCGGAGAAGGCGGGTACGCTCCACGCTGCCAGGAGGAGGCACGTAACCAAAGATACGACGACCAGGCTCCATCAATGACATGGATTATCTCACGACAAGACAAGCTCACTCATGATCAGGAAATGAGCAGGACTTCAATACTTCAATCCAGGCGACTCCAAGAGGAAGCCTCTGAGCTTCTCATGGCAAGGACACAAAGAACCCCCTGTTCTTAAGGGTAAGGGGGAAAAAGAAGCCTTGGAGTCTTGTCGTCTTGTCTGTCTGATCCAACGACGACGAAACTCCAGTCAGTGGGTGGGGGAGAAGACCAAAAGAATCACTACAAGACACTAGGATTCTCAACACGAAAAAAAGAAGTCAAGAGAAGTCGAAGCAGACAACAATAAAAAGAAGACAACAAGAACAACAAGAACGACGACTCAAGAAGAACTAAACCAGGGCTCTCAGTTCTCTTTTAACTTATCAGAAGGAAGACATCGCAAGAGCGAAGTGGAAAGATGACGTAACGTCAATGTAAGACGGAATGCGGATGTTGAAATAAGGCTTGAAAAAAAGAAAAAAAATCGGAGATCCAGTGACGTCATAATGGATTCATAGTCCAATAGGGTATAATGGCTTTAGCTACAGTGACATCATCACGTTAACAAAAGATGTATCTTATCCGCAATGCTTGTTATATTGAAGTTATATTTACTATGAGTCTTGGGAGTAGGGAAATGGTTCAACAAACTATGACGTCATTGGTTTTCCAATGTTTTATCTCAAAAGACTCAAATATAGTTTTATACCAATAACTCACTTTATACTGATTATAATTATTAATTATACACTATTTCGGTCTTTCAATTTATATCACGAATCATTCACAAAACGTCTCTCCATAACAATGAATATGTCACATTCAGCCACTGACGTCATGGACTGATATCATTTATATTTGTCTCATTTCTACTGCAGACCTATCGCCTCTACAACGGCGATAGACAATGTGTCATGACGTCATGATTCATAATGGCTGTCGCTGTCAGTTCATTAAACATATGAGCTCTGGTAAGTGCGCCTCATTATATACATGTTTGTGCATATACTTAGAAAAGGAGTCATCATTTGATATGTTTCAATTGAGTTATATCTTTAACTGAACTTGGGAAACCTTGAAGAATCCTTAAGTCATCAAGAGGATTTAAAGGCAAAAAAAGAAGAGAAAAACAGAGAACAGCAGCTGTCATTTTTTTCCTCCTCCTTAAAGTATCATCAGTGGGCTCTGTAAGTCCCTCAACTGATGGTCATTGTTACCCTCACCAAATAATCCTCGAGGCCACTTGTCTTTGAAGGCATCCAATGTATGAAAACATAGCTAATTGCCCACTTATTAACACCCTAAAATCCACTTTTTAATAGCTAAATGAGAAGAACTTTTTTAAAGGGAAGAAATCCCTTCCTTTTCTACTTCTTTCATTATTTCTCTGCATAATTTTTCCTTGAAATATTTTTTTCCTACTAAACTCGACCCCTCCATCAAATTAATAAGCTCAGCGAAATATTACTAGAAGCTTCTCTCTAGATAACTTACGCAGTTATTATAAATGAAGACAGACACTATTAAAATGAAATGGGATGCTTACTGTGTGTGTGTATCAATATATATTTATGACAAAAAGAATACTTATTTTTTGGTTAAAAAACAAGATACAATACATGGTGGTTATAAAAATAATTCGGATTTAAATCCATTAACGATGTCCTCGTAAGGAGGAGGAAGAGGAGAAAAGATGCTATCATGAGTTAATAATCATTCTTTAAAAATGTAATCAATTTATCACTAGCTATTATATTAAGATAATATATACATTTAAAAATAAGTGGGGGGGATGCATTTAAAAAAGGAGTCACATTTCTGTATGTATGATATAATAAAAGCAAGTGGAGGGCCATCATTAAGTTATTAGACATCTTGTGAGAATATTCGCGAGTTAGGTGAGAGGGATCCAATGTTTGTGAGGGGACTGATGTGTCTACGCCCCGTGGGCTTAGGTGCAAGGGGTCGTCCAATATGGCTGGGGGGTACCTCGTTCTCCTTGTCGTCTAGGATGGAGAGGGATCGACGTGATGCGATGTTTCGTTGACTAAGAGCACTCTCTGAGATGTAGCTCCGTGGTTGTAGGGAGGAAATGTTCCATGAGCCGCGTTGAGCAATAGGAGGGGGTTCATATTTTTCATCGGGACGAAGGGAGGTTGATGAGTTGCTTTGTTCTTGGTAGCGGTGCTCTCGGATAATGGAGCACTTTCTCCTGCATGGAGCTCTATTAGATACATGTCGGCTGAATGGTGGGGGCGTTGGGGTTCCATTGGAGGAGGAGGAGACCTCGTACTTGACTGAAGGGGAGAGGGCTAAGGAGGAATCTTGATTGGAATGATGGTCATCCTTCCGTTTGTTGGGGGTGTTGAGAAGATTGCTTGTGGAGTCTCCTGCAAGATCCAAGATGTTCTTGCGACTCCCCACAGAGGTGGAGATGGGGACTTTCTTATCCCGATGTGGATCTGGGGGAACGACTTCCATTCGTGGAGGGATTTTGGGTTTAGGCTCAGAGGAGTAAAGAGACTGATTGCGGATTTCTTCGATAGTTTGCACTAAACTGGATCCTCCAGATTCAGAGCTTTCATGGAAGCGGCCGTCCGGACAGGGGTGGTAAACGGCGGATGAAGAGGCAGAGGCATAGGTCTTGTTAAGGAAGTCGGATAGGACAGTCATGATGGATCGATTGTTGTAGCTGCTCGTGCGGCTCAGATCTCCTGGCTCGGATTCTTCAAGAATCGGCTCCAGGAGGCGCATGGGGGCTAACAAGTAGAGATCCGATCGATCCTGCGGGTCATCCATGGGCACTGTTTCATGCTTGGATATGACGTCTTTGAGGTTTTCCATGCTCATGACCCGCTTGGTGATGACCTTGTCACCATCGTGATGAATGAGCGTGATTGGCACGGGGACACGGAGCTCGTAGTCATCCTCCTCCTCTCTGGCCTCATTGGGCTCTTCTTCCCTTCCGGGCTCAAAGACCTCGATGGGCTCGTAGGTGTCTGATTCCGGAGTAGCGGGGGCGAGGTTCTTCACTAGTTTATCTTGAAGCCGTTTGCTCAGAGGGTAGACGTCGTAATAGTGCATGCTCTCGTAGTCTGTGGAGGAACTAGTGTTGCAGGGCTTCCGCTCAGACGAACTAGAGTCGTCATGTTGGTAATTGGCCATGTCGGAGTAGGGCTTCCAGTGGCTCACGCCGAAGGCGCCACGATTGATGTTCACGAGGGCCATGTTCTCGTAGTCATGAGGTCCAAGCTCAACCACAAGCCCCTCCGAACCAGATTCAACAATCTGGCCACGGCCGCCAAAGGATGCCTTAAAGTAAAAATGGGGCTTTAAAAAACTGTTTACAAACATAATACAGATAAAACATTACAGTTTATAACACCTTTATGATCACATATTTTTCCTAAAAATTATTAAATAAGTCTTTAATAACGTATACAGGGTGTTTTTTTTTGTTGTTAAAAAGATTTTTCATTCTTCAATACTTAGCTGCTAAAAGTGAGAGGTTTTGTTGAACTAACTTAGAGCTTGCCAGTTTCCAACAAGTTAAAGAATAATCTGACACCGAAGGAAAACAATGCACATATGTGACGTGAGAACACTATTTGAATACAGAACGAAATATAAGAAAAGGAGAAAAACTATTATACGTATTTTTTGGCTAAATTTACTTCATACAATGATGCTTCCATTTTTTATGATTTGAAAATATACGTTCTATATACAAAAAAACAAAAATACTGACTTTCGATCATATTAGTTGGATGGTTGTAGTTTGTTTTATGTCGATTGTTTATTACAATCAAAGGTTTTTCAATGCGCAATATCCTTCCAAAGATGGAAGGCCGTAATTTGTCGTGGAATCATTACAAAATATTTATGTTAGTATCCCTGCGCATCGACATGAAGCTCCACCAATCACATACTCCAACAAAACAATGGCTAGAATTATGCTTTGAAGAGAGAAAGAGAAAGAAGGAGGGATCTAAATTCAAAACAATACATGTAAAAAGGGAGACTACTGCCTACTCTATTTTAATATTAGAAAATTAACTATGAACAACGTAATATGATTGGTTAAAAACACAAGAACGTGCAAGATGATGCCAATATTCCTGGCCAATTTTTCATTTGATTAGCTTCTTCATCGACAATTACTCCTTAAATATCGTATCAATTAGAGGGCTAATTATAAAAAAAATACATGTAAAAAATGGAGAAGAGTAAATGAAGAATACTATTATAGGTCAGTCTCATTTTCACCAAAAAAATCCTGTATTCAAATAGTGTTCTCACGTCACATGTTTAACTCAAGCATACAAAAGCAAGGGAAAAATAAATACTTTTAGATCTTTATTTTTGTCAATAACTAAGTTCCTTAATTTTTTTTTATTTCTGTAGGACTTCAATACTTTATTTCTGCAGTATTCTTAACAAATTTTCAAACTTTTAGAGTAATGGGATTTTTAAACTGTCTTCCTAATGTTTTAATAACGAAAATATGAAGAATAAATTCCTTTTTTCATAATGTGACACAAGTGCGCTAATATTCAGTTTTACATTTAAAATTCTTTGTTACTAAAAACGTGAATTCAACAATAAGCTCAACAATGCAATATCAAAATATATACTTTTTTATAAGATATTTTCATATTCAACAATTCATATCATTGATTTCCTTCTCTTATAATTAAAACCTTTATTTATAATAAAATCCTAAATATGTAATTCCCTAAATTTAATGCATATGAGGTAGAGTTCAGCAAGAAAGCAATTCTAAATGAAAATTGTGAAATGAGAAGATGTATTTTTAAGTTTTTTAGTTCATAAAAATGACGGCCCAATATTTCAGAAGCATTTTAAGACCAATGCTTTTACCACTGAATGTCATTTTTATTTCGATAAGTTAGAATGATTTTCTTTCTATTGGACTTATTTGTTAAGGGGTGCAATTCTATATGATCCCTAAACGAATGTCCCTTTTTTCATAGCCATAATAGATTTATTCCTTAGCTATTATCAATAATAATATATATTTAGCAATATTCGGAGCCCTTATTCAACTCATCGAAATATTTTACTAATACAAACGAAGGATAATTTTACCAACTATATCCTACGGATGGTAACTCATCCATTGAAACTTGGATTCTTGCTGGACCCCTGCATATGTATTAAAATAAAATTGTGATGTTTATGTGCATAAAATATCTCAAAATACAATACCTTGGGAGGAAGCTTTGGTGGATCAAGAGGCTCTGTCCTTCGCAGCCTTGGAAAGGGAGGCACAATAATGGTAAAGTCCCTCTTCTTTTGTTGGCTCACAACTTTGTCAATTGGGGAGATTTGAGCATAGCCCGAGGTAATGTCCTTGACCACAGGAGACCGCTTAAGAAGCACCTTCTCGGAGTTAGCAATATTCGCCTTAGCAGCCTGATGTGAGCGGGCCAGGAGAGTGTTCTTCCGGTTAATCACTGTGATAAGAGATTCATTGGAGATGGTAGAATCCTCTTGGCTGGAGTTAATGAGTATGGGAGAGTTGAGGGACATATAGGTATCATTCTTCTCGGGCTGATTCCCTTGGGAGGAAGAGGAGCGAATGGCCATGTAAGTGGTGGAGGACTCAATGCTCTCATTGTTGTCCTCCAGAACAGTGGATGCGGCCATGGGAGTGGACTTCTCGATGGACATGTAAGTTTCATTGTTGGGGCTGAAGGAGCCTTCACTCTCGTTGAGAGCGTTGCGAGACATGGTTTGACTGGAGTCAGTGCCGTAGGCAGAGTCGGGCTTGTTGTCCCGTGGGGAGTCTGCATCATAGGCATCGTCCTTTCTGGGGAGAACCTTCTCTTCGGGGGGCAGGGCCGTTTAAAGGATCGAGAGTGCTGGATCTTGGGCTTATCCGAAGGCTTGCCCGATAGGGACGAGGGAGAAAGGGAGTTTATTTTCTTGAAGGGAGTCGCGTATTTGCTGTTGTCATGAATGACAAAGTCCGGGCTCGAGGATGCAGTTTCCGACTTTTCAAAGTCGTAGCTCTCTCGCTCGACGCACATACGTATTTTCCCACCAGGATGGAAATATCCGTAGTATAGGAGCATGCTCGTCATTCCAAGAGCTGTTCCCAGGAGAACAATTCCCACGGCCCCGATGCCCATCCACTCTTTCTCCGTGACCCAGTAGTATACCCCGAGAAATGCGAGGTTCTCCGTTATGATGATGGAGTAAAAGATGGCGGCACGGTATCGGGAGCGCCCTTCCTTGAGGTTGAAGAAGCAAAAGCAGTAGATGACGCCCACTATGGCGTTGTAGAAGCGCTCCTCCCAAAGGGTTTGACAAAAATCCGTGTCCTGGTAAATCACCCAAATCGTCATTGCAAGCCAGTGAACAACTGAAAAATAACATCAAATAAATTTACATTATATTTTATATCGTTTTAAAAACTTCCTTTCGTTATATATATATTTCGACCTTAAAAATACTTTAAAATAAATTTTTATTTCTATTTTATGCAAATTCTGAAGTACAAAAAATAATATCCCATAGCTTTTTTGAAGCATTAACTATTGACTAAAAACAATGATAAAATTAATGTTAATTATAAATATTTTTTTAGAGATGAGATACCTTTCAACAGATCAATTCCGTGTTAATTAATTATGAGGTTCGATAAAGTAATTTTAATGTGAGATTGCTTAATCGAATAAGAATACTCACGGATGCAACTCAATCGAATCACTTAGGCAAAAAAAACCTGTTAAGGTTGTTTGAGTGGATGTGATTATATTATAGGACGCATGTAAGTCGCGAAATTAAGTATTTAGTACTTAGGTACCAAAAAAAGTAAATTGATGTAGTATTTCGTTAATGACGTTAGTATTATGTAAGCTATGTCTATCAAAACAGTAGATTGTAACAAATATTTAAGCAAAAATTTGAAACTGTATCGCAAAAAAACAAAAAAACACCGAAAAAGTAATTGGAAACGATGAAGTCAAAAACATAATCTCTATATTAAAGTGCAGTAAATATATAATAATTCTAATAACAAAACTTTTAAATCAATTTTAGGAAAAAAAAAGTAATGAATCAAACATTTAGTTCATGATGAATTGGATAAAATTAATTGATAGTAAAATATTAAGTCTGCATAAAAATATTAAGGCGATAAATAGATATTAAAAATATTTTAAAGGAGGCTAAATAATTAGTTTTTATGAATAGATAAACAGTTTTCTATGCAAAAAATGTTTTTTTCCCTGAGTGACTTAAAGGATCCATGGCTACAGTATATCACAGTGATATGTCGTTTAAGGTGTGAATAAAGCAAAATTATTGTCACAAAATAAGGGCTGCAATCAATGTTTAAAAATACTAAATTTTACCTCAGAAATCACACTCTTAAAAAGTCCTAAAATAGAAATAATGAACAAATATCCAATAATTATTATAACGAAAAGTCAAGTTTCATTTGAATAAATAAAAATAATTAAAAAACTACAATAATAATTAATAGCAATAAAATGGTCTAAATTGTCCATTTCCAAAGACGTAACTTTGAAGTTTCATAAGAGCACTGATTATTTGAACGGTTCACTCACAAATAACAAAAATCAACTTCTTCTTAGTAGCAATATCTTCAAAACTACATTAAAATGTGATTTCTAATCATGTAGATAAAATTTTCAATCATATGAATATTTGAACGGTTCATTTATAAAGAACAAAAATTAAAGAAATCTTCAAAACTACATTAGAATGTGCTTTCAGAATTGAAAGCACATTATGCACATGTTATGCAAATATTATTTTGAATATTTTTTTTGAGTGCATCCATTATGTTTCCACTTTTAGTTCACTTACAAATAACAAGGAGTGCCCATTCCTTGAGTGCCGCACAGAGCAAGGTAAGCGCCACAATCCTTGAGGAGAGCATACAAGCCCTCCAAATGGTCTGAAGGATCATCCCAGTCCAGGAGAGCTTGTTCTTATGCGACTGAATCATTCGCATGGAGGAACTATAGGAAGCAATCCCACTCCCCAGGGAAATCAGGGATCCCAATGCCGAGAAAAAAGTCCAAGTCGCCATGCCGATCTCCCACTGAGACTCCTGGAGTAGGATATACAGATGAAAAACGAGCTGAGGAGCGGACTCCATAAAGGAGTCAAAGAGACGTAGCATGGAGACGTCGCTCTGCTTGTGATAGTAGAGTTGGTAGTCCAGAGGATCTCCAGAGGCCTTCGCCTTCAGCCCAAGGCTCAAGGCCTCTCCATAACGATATAATATCCCTACAAGACCCAAATGCGCTCCAATCTCTCGCTTTGAGAGAGAGCCCTCCTCTTCCAAATCCATTTGAAGCCATCGCACAGAGAAGATTTGAACGCAAATGGCAGGGATGAGGATGAGAATGATGATGGTGAGGGAGTAGATCAGCTCGCCTTTCATAAAGTAACGGAAGGCCACCGTTAGGTCTAGGAGATTGAATAAATAAAAAAGATAGAGGTCAGAAGAGGGCATAAGATACAGATACCTTCATTTGGATCCCTGACACTCTTACCCAAGGCAATGTCCAGGAGATACGTTAATATAGAGCAAAGGATGAGTGCTGCGCCATAGTAGGAAAAGTGGAGATGGCCCTTTAAGTGCGCTGTTTCGTTCATGCGATCCTCTATACACTCCGTCTGCCCACCGTCACCACCACCACCCTTGGGATCAATCGAAGACATCCTTAACTCATTGATGATGACCTATCAAACACACACACAAAACCAATCATCAGATACCAACAACACTATCAAACACAACTGATTGATTCAAGACTCTTAAATCTTCCCGCTCAAGACTCTCATCTTAGTGAGTGAGTAAAAAAAACCCAGGGCCAACGTTTTTTTATTATTCTTTTTTCTTCTTCTTCCCTCGATTTTTTTCGGGGCACCCCAAAAAGGAATATAATAAAAAAACGATATTGATGAAGTTTTTTTTTTACCTGGCCCGCTTCAAGTAGAAAAACCAACGTATATTTTCTTATGAAGTAAGAAAAAAAAATCCCTCCCCTCGTCTTCTTCTTCTTAAGGAGCTACACATTTTCTTTAAAACAGAAAAATATTCGAAACATTCACTCCCCAACACACAAACCTCTTACACACCACTCCCAATTGCTACTGTTTTCATAATAATAATAATTATGAAAACTGTCTCTTTCTATAAATAACCCTATTGAAGTGTCTCATTTTCTACTAATGGATAATTGAAAGGGAACAGTTTTTACTCAATTATGAACTAATAATCATAATGATTGTAGTGGTCTCTTAAGTGGGCTCTTCTTAATGATACTTCAATGTTGCTATTGGGGGTCCTTGAAGCGATAAAATGACGGTAACAAAACCTTCAACCCACATTTTTTTCTCTTGTAATATTTCTCTTGAGTGTCCTTATTTGTTATTGCTTACTTGAACATAGGGAATCTCTCATTATTATATATTATATGGCAGGATGGAATTCTCACGAGTTGAAGTATGTGGAATTCCTCATATACCTCATATGACGTCACTTGTTTTCCGTTCTTGAATAGTATATAAATGAAGAGGAAAAAAATAACATTTTTAAAAAAAGAATAAAAGAAATTACCGACAGTTGAGAGGGAATCTCTACCCAAGAACAAATTGAAAGAGGATCCTTTTATCGATATATTTTTACATCGGATATGTTTTTAATGGTTTTATAATCTTGAAATGTATGTATGAAGATTTTAAAAGTTATTTCCTATCTTTTATTCTTGTTTTACTTTTATGGTGTATGCATCTATTATCGTGACGTCAGAATTGAAGTATGCTATTGTTTATATAAGATCCGTGTTTATTCTAACAAGTGTCAAAATCACAGAGATATAAAGATATAGAGAGCTTATTCCCTTCAATAGCAGAGAAACATTGTTCAGCTGTATTTCTGTGTCCAATATAAACAAAGTAATTTGATCTACGTCATCATAAACTGATCATAGAGATATAAATATTGTTTATATTGGACACAAAAACGTATTCCTATGAAGAATCCAATAAGCCCTCAATGTTTTTATATCTCTATGGTCAAATGTAATGAAGGGACTAAAGAACTCTTTATTCAATTGTCTGAGACTGAAACTATAATCTACGTCATTTATGACGTCACTATGCATAGATGCATACATCATATAGTTAACTCCTAAATCATATATATATATATATATATATATATATATTAGGGCTGTTCTTATTTTTCAAATGTTAGTAACATCGTAGATTTCCTGTTTCTTGGTGATAAACGAAGACGACATACAAAGTTTGAACAAAATCGGTCAACATTACGAGGTCGCACAACGAGGTCAAAGTTTTAAAAATTTAGTAAAAATATAGTTTTCCCGCAAATTTCTTGAAAATGGTGGACGTTACAGACTTCAATAATAATTATTAATTTAAAGGAAATCTAATTTACTACCAGACGTATGTTTGATGTTTTTTAATAAAACAAAGTTTTCAGTAAAAACAAAGAAAAATGGAGTGTGTAATGTTAGCATATTTCATAGATTTTTTGTATCAATTAACTTCACTCGCCTGTAGAAGATGACTTGTTCGCTTCAGAGTAAAATAGTAATTTTAAGTTTAGTAAACCTTTGTATGATAAATCCAAAAATTACCTTGGTTGCATTTTATCAATTCAGAATTCAGTACAATCTGAGTTTACATCATATGATTCGGAGCCTGTATTGATCTATAAGAAGTCGATTATGAAAAAAAAAAATAATAATGTGTTTCTTAGATTTGCGTCAAGGTATCCTCTCAAAATTTTACTTTGTCTCTGACGCTTTTATAATCCATTATATGCGTTATTTTGTACGCGAAATATGCTTTTTTTAATGTACATATAACTCTCTACTTATTAAATTGACATGATTTAGTATACTAAAATATTAAAGCTGGTGTACCAAGCTTTCATTTGATATGTTTGGTGTTCTAAAAATCGCTATACTTAAAGAAATATAAGCAAATACATTTTTGCACGAACTATCCCCAAAAAATTGATCTTTTGATATGAGAATATACAATTACCACTTGGTAACGGCTGTTAGTGTTACCTGGATAGAAAGAGAAGGGAGAGAGTATTTTGCCTCTCTTCTCTCCCCTTCTTTTTTTCTTTCTCTTTCTATCCAGGTAACATTTTAATTCCCTCTGCATCTGACTCTTCATGGACATTAGCGTCATCTGTAATTAAATATTATCCCGGAATATCACACTCTCTTAAAGTAATATACAAAAGACTTTTAAAATATTTTAATAAACGCCACTAAATGTTTTTACTTTTTTTTAACCATGTGATCTTTTAAATGTATTTAGTTTGTTCGTTCAGTATCGATGATAAAATTTTAAACTATAATGCTTATTTATATAGTTTTACTATGTATTATTATCGATTTTTATATATAATCTTATGTATAATTTTTTTTTGAACTGTGAATAAAAATAAAAATAAAATAAGAACAGAATATATATATATATATATATATATATATATATATATATATATATATATATATATATATATATATATATATATATATATATATATATAAAAATATATTTTGGAAACAAGTAAAATATGTGAAAGAGTTGCTTTGAAAGTTCCTTATGGAGTTTAATATTCAGCAGTAATGAAGTTTTTTTGGATTTAATTGGCAAAATATGTACTGCAATGTACTGGATCTTCAATTTAAAAAAATGTATTCGTTTGCTGGGTAAGAAAACCAAAAGGATTGCTAATTTTCCAGGTTTGATTAATAAAAAAAATATTTGCTATATATATTTAATATTCTACGATGGTTAAAATATATATCCAAGAATCAAAGGAATCTATTTAATGCGCTTTTATAGAGTTCACACTTTAAACATAGGAAGATAAAAAAATGCTAATTAAGAGTTATTTTTCTCTCGATAATCCACAGCTTTTCTTGAAACTTTTATTATTATTATCATTTTTTGTTCAAAAACAATTATAGATAAATATATATACTTAAATTAAAGTATCAAGTTTATATATAAATACGTAAATAAACTTTATACTTGTTTATTTTTATACAATTTCAATGCAAACATAACTTAGATAGACATAAAAATACGAGGAATTGTCATTAAATTTAAAAAGTAAACGAAGACAATGTCAGAAACCCAAATTATATAAAAATTCATAAATAAATTATTGCCGCAAACAATTACACAAAGGTTTTATTAGTGAAGACTAAAATACTTAAAAAGATATTCCTATCAAATAATTATCTTCTTCAATGTCAAGGGATATAAAGAACAACGTATGTTTATTAATGATTCATGAACATTGAAAGGTCAGATATCTTATTATTGAAATTTTTACGTCATCAAGAATTATATTGTAACAATAAACTTTTGATAAACGTGAGTGAGAAGAAGAGTATTACTTAGACTGCTATTCCTTCCCGGTGTGACGTCATTAAAAATCACCGAAAAGTCAGGTATCTTGTATCTAAATTACTTTAAGTAAATGATGAAAAGTCAGAGCTGCGACTACCGAATGTAAATTGGTATTGGATACTATCTACTATACGGTAGATTTCAAATACCGATACCGATAAAACGATATTCGGTAGAAACTACCAAATACCGTACGATTGTCAATCGGTATTTGTACTAAGTACTAAGGTAAAAGTGGAAGCGCTCCCTTGTGTGAAGAACTTTAAACTTTGCAAAATAATTAAACAATACCTAGCTCCAATGGACAACTTATAGTATTATGGAGCAAATACATAAATATACATTCAATATAAGCACATGCTATGTATGTATTGAATACTAGAGTACCTGAAAGTGCATTTAATATCGGACAATAGGAGACAGTAAATGAAAAAAAAACTATAGCCTTCCATTTCCTACAAAATCCAAGTACATATATAATATATAAGATTAGTATTTATTAAATTTCAAATAATCTCTAATAAATCTAACGAATTATGTAACATACTTAATTGTCCTTTGCTATAAATTGTCCGATATTAAATGCATATGAAGAAGTCACAAAGCAGATACATAAATAATTTTCTCTCTCTTTCTTATCTACCGTACCGAATATCGATCGATACTGTAGATATATAATAAAATCTACCGAATATCGATACCGACTCCCAGTTCTGTTAAAAGTATAGATAAATGCTAAAGAAATGCAGCTTTAAGATGACTAAGCACATAACCCTCTGAGGACTCATATTTCAAAGCTGGCATTCCAAAAGAACCGCTTCAAAAGAAGGGAGAAAGTAATTCGTCAATTATTTTCCCTCGTAAAAACAACAACAACAAAAAAACTATTAATTGGTTCGTGAGTTTTCCCGCGAGTCATTTATGGGTCCAATCATTGAACAAAGATGAGGAAGTGTGTGATGATGATGATTACTTGATAAAGATTTTTGAACCACAAAAACAATGAGGGCTATCTGACAGTTTAATTGCGACTTTATTTTCCTTTGAGAATTTACATATGTATATTCATAGATAGTTTGAATGACATACAAATGCTTAATTATCGTGGGACTCCCGACTTTATTGAAGTGTTTGGTATAACCAAATGCGGGTTTTAAGTTTGACTCATTCGTGAATGAGTCAAACTGAAAAGGCTCCTTTTTGATCAATGATCGTATTTTTTATTGACCATAGAAGCCATTAAGCTAGCATACATTTCCCGCTCAAATTACCTTTGAGATTATAAAAAAAACAATCCTGGTGCTGGAAATTATCACTAATACAATAAATCAATGTTAGTATCTGGGCAATAAGAGTCTGAGACAAAACGAATACCGCTTATGTTTCATAAATAGACGAAAAATAATAAATACAAAAATAATAAAAATCTTCAATTACGTGGTAGCCAAATAAATTAACAAAGTGTGCAAAAATTACGATAAAAATAAACTAAATATGCAAAAGTGTATACCAAAAATGATCTGAATATATAAAAATGTAAGCCAAAAATGAACTAAATATGTATTTTTTGCCAAAAAAAGCATTAAATATGCAAAAAATTCTACCAAAAATATCTAAATATTAAAAATATATACTTAAAATGAACTAAATATGATTTTAGTTGCCAAAAATAGACTAAATATGCAAAAATTCATACCAAAATTATCTAAATAAACACAAATTATACCTAAAATGAACTAAATATGCAAAAAAGCCACAAATTACTAAATATGCAAAAAAAAACTATAAGTGCAAAAAATTGTAGCAAAACGAACCAAATATACAAGAATTCATAATGAAAATGAACTGCAAAAACTAAAGAAGTATCCACAAAAATGACAAGAACTCGTAAACTGAAATAGATAAAAAAATAACTGAACTTACTAATGGAGAAAAATATTTTTTGTTGTTGTAAAAAACTCTATCTACAAAGAAACAAAATAAATAAGTTCATTGGTTGATCAATTAACTTATGTAGTACGTGTTCCATCACAGATATTTTATTATTAACTTTACATACTATTCTGTTAGATGGATTCGCTGGCAAAATAGACTTTAAGTGAGTGAAGGTTCTTAGTATTTTCCAAAACCCTTGCATCAATGGATCAACTAACGGTGGTAACGTGACAGATATTTGTCTACTGGGTCACCCACATCGTGTTCTATTGCATATTTGGGTCGTACAGGTAAATAAGTGACAAGATTTTGATACAAATGTCACATAGCGATGTATTAACACATAACCTTCCATTAATATATGCCGATATATGTCAGAAAGGGTCACCGATGAAGAAAAATATCATATATGATGAAAAAGTTTATTAATATTAAAAGCACTGCTCGTTAAATAAAAATATCTACTCATTATTATGGGCAAGAACTACAACATGTAAGAAAATAAGTTGTTTGAGTGTAATTTGTGATTGTGTATATTTATTAAATCTTAAGAATAATGAATCGGCATTGTTTCATTTTGCTAATTTAAGAACATAAATTTAATCAAATTTAATCTTAAGTATGATCAAAATATTTTGTTCTTGTTGAAAACACGCATATTTTCTGTTCTTTCGTCTGAAGAGAAATGGTTTGTCGAAGGCATCCCGGACATGGTTGCAATTCACTGTTTGTCTCAGCACTGTTGTAAAGTTTCAGTAATGTTAAAAAATAATTATACAGCTTTTCTCATGTAATTACACTTTTTAAACAATATGTGGTACTTCTTAGATAACGATATTCGGCATAAAAGGTATGTTTTTCTTCAAAACTGTTGTCTAAATATCTACTTCCTACCTGAATATATCATCAGGAGCATTCTTTGCTTCAAGTGGTTGATTTAAAAGTGTCAAATGAGAATTGTAGTTTATATTTGATTCATAATTATCGAAAAATATTTATATAATTTTTTTATGTCAATTATTTACATGGATACACTGGATTCTTTACCTTCCACTATCAGTCAAATGACATTGTCTATATCACTCAGATCGACCATTATGAACACATTTATTTGTAATTTAAAAAAATCCATAGCACAACATTACTATACCCGGACCAACACTTCCCGACAATCACTCCGGGCTTTTACCCCTCGTGTCAATCACCCCCCCCCCCCCGTGCCATTTACCCCCATTTACTAATATTTCTTATCCTTAAAGTCCACTTATGAAGTACTATGTTTTCTTTTGCATTAGTGTTTGGAAACTATGTTCCTAATATCGGTCATATACAAAATATGACCGATATTAGGAACATAGGGTTCAAAAACACATACAATTGGGTCATAAAGAAAACATAGTTAACTTCATAATTGGACTTTAAGAGATGAGAAATATTATAAACGGGCGGTAAAAGCCGGGGGTTTGTCTGGGGGGGGGGGGGGTAGTCCTGTTACGGAATAGGACACATGATATAGGAGTCAACCATAGCCACGCATTGCTGGTCTAATTTTTGCATTTGATTCCGATTCTTTGAGAAATTCTAAGGTCCTATTTTGACGATCAGAATTCGCAACTCTAGTAAATGAATGTACGGGCAAAGCAGCCATAAAAAAGCTCTTGCATACGCAGATACGAAAGCTTATTAATGAAAAATTATTATTTTCAACATTTTATAAAAGGAGGCTTTCATGAAAGTTCTCATATACTCACCTATCATCATATCTAATCGCCATGGTGATGACCATTTATCGTTATAAAAAAAAACATTCACTCTTTCTCTTTGTGTGAGGGGATGTTTTATTGAATTAATATTAACATGATATTTTGAGGAGTCTATTTTGAGGATTGTAATGAATCAGGTCAATGAGAAAACTTTTATTACCCTGAAGGATTACATCGTTTTCTTTTTTGAGTTGATACACCCAAGAGGCACAATTGAAATAATGTCTGATGTCATATTGTCGACTGCTTTATTATTCTTTTCTTTCATTTCAGCCAATCCCGTTCTAGCAAAAAGTCTTGGTGTGTTGTTCATAGCCTTGAAGAGAATGAAGCATGTATGTTCAAAAATTGATGATGGCTTTTTAAAACTATCATTAAATAACTTCAGCAAATATTTTTTTTTCGCTAAAAGCTTTATTTACTTCTATTTAAGTTAACTTTGAGCTTAATATATTTTGAAATCTCTTCATACAGCAGATTATTCGCAATCGGAATAAACATTTTACAAGTTTTTTTCAGCTTTATTTTAAGTTCATTCTTGTATTTTAAGTTTGAGCTTCATATTTATATATACAAACTATCACATATTTGGATGGGAGGCATATAAAAATGGCCGACTGACATTGTGCCTTTCATCAGAACGAATCTAAATTGTCTTAGGACCACTTTAATTATTTTTGGCGGGTGTACAGTGACAACATCCTGCCGGAAAATGGCTCTTAATGTGCCAAACAACGTTTTCTTTTTCAAAGAGAGTACGGTTTCTTCGGTACGATAGGGAGCAGACATCATAGACTGGCTTAAGATACTCGTTAAGTAATACACGACCATCCCAGTTTTGTTTCGTGGGATCAGATCTGACACGTCTGGTGGCTGATAACAGCAGCCCAAACCTGCGTCTTCAGAAGAAAATTTCACAGTTTGAGATAGTTTCATATCTTCCTTTTCTCTTGTTCAAACACAAATTTGAGAGAATTGAGGGCATAAAATAGTTTCAACGAACTTCTGTTACTGAAAGGGGACATTTCCAGTAATCTAAATGCTGCCCTTCTCGACACAATTGATGCCTTTTATTTACGAAATATATTTTCGATGTGGTTTGTACGGAAAGGCTTTAAAAGAATACCTTAGATAGTTCTGGACAGATTACTTGCTGCAAGTTTCACTGTGGGTGAATTCCACAATTAGGGTTACCCTAAGTGGTCATACCACTATTTTTGAAACTTACTAATCATCTTTTTTGTTTTCCTGCAGGTGATATTATGTCTGGGACATCTAAAAATAGGTTCGGCTAACCTTAATGGGCATTAATGACGAGTTAATTGAGATTTATACAATTAGCTTAAATGTCTACATTGTGTTTGATGATCTTATTGCGTCCGTAAAAGTTTGGTACATCCTCCATCTCTGTCCGTCATCTAAGGCTTGCTCGGACCTGTCCTTCGTATGACTGTCTGTCTGTGTGTCTATCGGTGTGTTTCATGCAACCTAAAAGTCCTAAAATTCTTGGATGGAAAGTTACATTTTTTTCGTTGCATTTTTTGCAGTACGATGAACTGGAATTCGTCAAGTCTCAATCTTGTGGTGAGCTTCGGGACACAAACCTACTCAAAGGAAAAATCTTGAATGATATTGAGGGTTTGTCTAATTGTTTTTCAATTACCGGGGCAAAATATTGATCTTTGATTCGTCATTCATTCGATCACCGCTCTTCATTTGTAACATCGTCAGTATTGCGAAAAGGGAAACAAATGAATGTTTTAAAATTATCGATGCGAATTTGATGCTTTACTGAATGATTATCTCATGTAAATATATGGTTTCTCTCTGTAAACCAATGCTAAAATTTTCCTTGTTTTCATAGTGTGTGAGGTTTCGTTTACAAATTTTGGTTTTGAGTGTGGTTTCGAATGTTAGGATGTTACAATCTAAGAAAATTGAAAAAAAAAATGTGAAAGGCAAAGAGGCTGAGTGACCTGTAAAGTCGCGTGCTGGTGCGACAAGTCGCGCACTAGTGCGACGAAAAAGACTTGGAAAAGACGTAGTGAGGCTTTTGGTCATATTAGATGAGAAATTTCATTCATATTTCTAAAAAGAATCACTAAAACTTACATTATTGCGAGGGTAGGCGATTTTCAAAAAGGTCTAAAAAGGGAAAAATGTCTATAACTCATGATAAGCATTTTTGGTAGCAATATCAATTGTTTTTAAGAAATAATTTTCTGAAAGACTAATTCTCATTTATACTTTAAATATAATTAAGATTCCGTCATGTAATGCTTCGGCAAAATATTTTTTTCACATGGTAGACAGACTGAAGACAATTAATTTGGGTCTAAAAAGGGAAAAAGTCTATAACTGTCTACAACTTGGGATTCAAAAATTGAAAAGGGAAACATTGAATCTTGGGTCTTTTTGGGCGCGATGTTTACCTAGTATTGTATACTAACAAACAAGATGAAAACTAGCCTTGCCACAGATCTTTTCGTGTAAAAAAATCTCAATTTTAAACTTGCCCCTTTAAAACTGCCAAATTTGCTCGTAAAACAGGCGGCTCAATACTTGCACTAATTTTCTCATTTTTTAGTCTGAATTCATTTCTACATAGTGGTTATTTTTCTACCTCTTTACCCAATGTCCTTGTAGATATTTTCAGTCATAAAAGGTTCTTATATTTCATAAATTTTCTCCAAGCATGTGAAATAGTGACTTGTTACATATTTGTTACATATAAAATTACCGTTTATCTTAGTCAAACCGAGTGTATTAGAGTAAAAATCCAGTTTTTCTAGTCTTTTTTTTCTCGTAAGACTGGAGGAACCTCTTAATGATAGTTAAAAGTAATAAAGACAAAATTTGTTTCATTTTGGTCTGAATGTGAAGCAAATTACTAATTTTCTATGCAAATTACGAGGGGAACCCTGTTCGTGGAATTACACCTTGAGTTACCTCTATTTGTCAATATTTTGAAGTCACCAGTTGGGAATTTTATTCTTTTTTTCTTCTTCCTTATTTTTTATTTGAAGAGGTATTCCTTGTTTCTTCTCTTCTGCCAAGTTTATAAATCCTGCGATGATCTTCTTTTTGAATTTCAAATAATAATTTGGTACTTTCTGAGACTTTATACTGATCTATGATAGAATTATCACGAGTTATTTTGTCAGAAAAAAAACTCCTTAACTTTTGATTGCATCTTCCAAATTTAAGTCGAGGCTTAGTCGATAAAAGAATGCGTTATTATCTCTAAGTTGATATCTTTATACCTCGAAGTCGCGAATGAATTGATATCTTATTTCATCATGCCAACAATCTTTTATGTTATATTTTTTGTTGTTTTCAATAAAACATAAGTCCTGCAACATTCCTACAAACTGATATACGTAACTGTAGTGTTCACTTTTCTCCTTTGAGACTCTTACTGTAACCAAAATCATGTAATATTTTTGTACTCTAAGATCTCCTAGATCCGCGAACGGAATGTTCAATCTCTAATATAAAACATATAATCCATTCTGCATGGCATTTTGTTTTTATTTTATTTATTTTATTTTTTTATATAGTTTTTATAAATTTTATTGTTTCTTTATTTATTTATATATATTTTAGACTAGTTACAAATGTAACTAATATGCCAATGGCAGGAATATACTCGATTACACACACTAAAATATTGGTCTATCCTTTTCAAATGCAGAAATTTTACTCTATAAAATATCCTAAGGATATTATATTTTTTTATGCAAGCTAAAAAAAATGAACTCCTTCATTATACAACTTTGCTATAACCAATGAAGAAAGCTACATTCATTTTTTAGCCATAGCTAAGTTGATGGGAACCTAAATAATATTGATACATTTTTAATCATATGAATAAAATGGTCAGGTGGGTTTACTCAAATTTCATCAGAGTCATGATCTTATCTGGGACAGCATAAGACCCTGTGGAATGCTTTTATGATGTGGACAGAGTGACAAATTACGGTGAGTATCTTCAAAAGAATAGCGAAACGTTGTCCCAAAATTTTATAACATTCCGATATATTGTGCCTGATTTTGTTTGTTTGTTTTTCTGAGTATTTTTTTTATGAAATATATTATGTAATATTTTTATTTTCATTATGTTTGAGCATTTTTTCGGTATTATATTATTTTCAGTATAATATTATTAAGTTTATTTTAATGTAATTTTTTTTTTTATTTTCATATTTATTTTTTTATTTGTTTATTTTGCTATATTTGCCCAACAAAGTATCTTAGCAATTTTGTTATTTTAGGCAAAATAATTGCCTTCTCATAATGCACGTTTTGTGCAATTTTCATAATGATCAAGATGATATAGACTTTTTATAGAATATATTGTTTTATTCTTATGAAATATAGTACATATGCCGAATAAAATCGCTATTTATACTTTACAATATTATTTATTCCTTATGGATTAAGTTTTATAAAAAATTGATCCTTTGATATGAGAAAATACAATTACCATTTGGTAACGGCTGTTAGTGTTACCTGGATAGAAGAGAAAGAAAAAAAAGAAGGGAGAGAGTGAGGCAAAATACTCTCTCTTCTTTCTTTCTCTTTCTATCGAGGTAACTAACAAGCCGTTACCAAGTGGTAATTGTATATTCTCATATCAAAAGATCAATTTTTTGGGAGAGTAAGTGCAAAAATGTATTTGCTTATTTCTCTTAAAGTATAGCGATTTTTAGAACACCAAACATATCAAATGAAAGCTTGGTAAACCAGCTTTAATATTTTGGTATACTAAATCATGTCAATTTAATAAGTAGAAAGTTATATGTACATAAAAAAGCATATCTCGCGTACAAAATGACGCATATAATGGATTATAAATGCGTCAGAGACAAAGTAAAATTTTGAGAGGATACCTTGACGCAAATCTAAGAAACAATTATTATTTTATTTTTTTCATAATCGATTTCTTATAGGTCAATACAGGCTCCGAATCATGATGTAAACTCAGATTGTACTGAATTCTGAATTGATAGAATGCAACCAAGGTCATTTTTGGATTTATCATTCAAAGTTTTACTAAACTTAAAATTACTATTTTACTCTGAAGCGAACAAGTCATCTTCTACAGGCGAGTGAAGTTAATTGATACAAAAAAGCTATGAAATATGCTAACATTACACACTCCATTTTTCTTTGTTTTTACTGAAAACTTTGTTTTATTAAAAAACATCAAACATACCTCTGGTAGTGAATTAGATTTCCTTTAAATTAATAATTATTATTGAAGTCTGTAACGTCCACCATTTCAAGAAATTTGCGGAAAACTATATTTTTACTAAATTTTTAAAACTTTGACCTCGTTGTGCGACCTCGTAATGTTGACCGATTTTGTTCAAACTTTGTATGTCGTCTTCTTTTATCACCAAGAAACAGAAAATCCACAATGTTGCTAACATTTCAAACATTTGAAAAATAAGAACAGCCCTAATATATATATATTTATATATATATATATAATATATATATATATATATATATATATATATATATATTATATAATATATATATATATATGTTCCTATATGATTAAATAATTGCATTCGACTGTATATAAATAAGCATTAAGGCATTAAAATTAGTCTTTCGAACCTAGGATCTCTATCAATGAATTAAACCAAAATGACCATCCCTCTCGGGAGTCGAACTTGCCCCTAAAAAATTCACAAGGCAATTTAGCAGATTTCAAGTTTTGAATTAGAAAAAGAATAAAAGCAGCAAGAAATAATATTATTCCATTTTGCTAAAATAACAATTTCTTAAACCGATTTGTACACGATTCAAAACGTGTAACTAATTGCCGTTGATTTCTAAGAAAAAGTGTGTCAAAATTAATGTGAGTAATCAAACACAGGTGCAAAAAATACCTTTTAATCGATCTTTCATATGCAGGACTTAATTAATTGATTTGAAGAGTTATATTTAGAATGGAAACGGATAAGAATAAGTGAAAGTGCTATCAACAAGTGTGATAGCAAAAACGATTATATTTGGTATTGATGTCTACAAATTAAACAGGTGAAAATAACAACTTTTCATTTGTGCAACTATTTTAATGAAAACTTTGTTTTCTATCGCATATTAGCGCTAACATTACAATTTTTTTAAATACAGTAAACATGTAAAAAATAGTGAAAATTCATTCTTATATGTGTTAGTCGAGCAATAATCCAAGTTTAAATGGAATTTTGTAAAAATTATCCTTCGTTTGTATTAGTAAACATTCGATTAGTTGAATACAGGCTCCGATAATTGCTAATTTTATGCTAAAAATAATTGATAATTACTAAGGAATAATACCTTATGGCTATGGACTATCTTTGACGGATATCGGAGGGATCATGTGGAATATGTGAACCTTATAACAAATAAGTCAATAGAAAGAAAATAATTATAGCTTATCGAAATGATGACATTCAGTGGTAAAAACGGCCGCAACTGGTCTTAAAATGCTTCTGAAATACTTGGTCGCCATTTTTGTGTAGTAAAAAATTTAAAAATACATCTTCTCATTTCACTATTTCATTTAAATTACTTTCTTGCTGAACCACCTCATAGTTGTTATATATTAATTTTGATTTGTTATAAAATATATGAGATGCGTGCCTTTTTAAATGTGTTGTCTCGTAATTGGAAAAAATACTATTTGCATCTCCAAAGTACTTATTTATTACAAATTGTATTGATACCATTCTTAAATATTTAGAAATAAAGTTATTATTCCCTGTATCGAAAATTATATAGGAGTTTATATTCGGTATTTAGTTCTGGAAACTTTTTTATAATATGCAAGTTTTAGCATCAATCAAAAGTTAATTTATTTCACTTAAGCAACTTGGAACAAAGAAATTCACGCTACATCAGGAATGTTCTCAATATAGCTACACACTCGTGTTCTATCAAAAGGTTTATATATAAGAATTTGAAGTTCAATTACTGCACTTTAGAACGCGTTTTAGTTTTGTATTATCACATAAAATATATTACATATATAGCATTAAAAAATAGAAATTCCTGAGTAACGATAACTTTTAGTAATAGGTATTCACAGTTTGTAAATATATTTGGACTAAAACTTATTCTAAAATCAGATATTTTAAGCCCCTTAATGGAATGAATACATAAACTATGCTATCAGCAACGATATAAAAGTAACACAGTAATCAAAGAAAATATAAAACTATGAAATGATTCATTAATTGACACTCAATAGCTTGTATCTTTCATAAAAAATGCTTATGCACGGAATGGATTGTTGCACAAATTAACCTGTCAAATTGATAATTTTGAACAATGATGGCGGTATTTCTTTAAAAAAGAAAGAAGAAGGTCAAGGAAAAAAATCCCAAAATGACACAAGAAAAAATAGACAAAGAGGAAGTTATCCCTGATAAAAAAGAAAATGAAAACCATAAAAATGGCCCAAATAAATCTTTATCCTGTCTAATACAACAACAGGGAATTTTTTTATTTATTTTTCAAAAATTAAATTTTTTTCTATTTTTTACTCAATTTTATGAGAAATAGTATTTGTTCAATTTTATTCGAGTTCTAATCCACTAAATATTTGCCTACCGTGTATTTGGGTCATTTTTTCCAGTGAGTTATCATTTTTCTTTTCTATCTTGAGTCATCTCTGTTCTTTTGCCTTTTCTTCCTGGTCCATTTCTCCTGGACACCATATAAAATATATACTCATTTTAACTTTTAAAGTGCAAGTGTTGCAAATATAAATAGAACTGATGATCTGAAGAACATTATAGTCAAGTGTATATGTTAAAGGGAGTTTATTATCCTAGATGGAACACAATAGGAAATGAATTAATCCTTTATCGTTGTTTTCAAAACTGTCATACGTCTCCTTCCTATATGACTGAAGGACTAATTTCATCAAAAGGAGTGCCTTTGAGTCAAAAAGTCTAAACCATAGAGAGAGTTTATTCCCTTCAATAGCAGAGAAACTGCCTGTGCCCCATATACCAAAATAATTTGTACTACGTCATCGTAAGTTGATCATAGAAATATAAAGATTTGTTTATATTGGACAATATGACGTATGCCTCTGAAGAATCCAATAAGATCTCAGATGTCTTATATTTCTATTACTTATTCCCTTCAATAGCAGAAAGAGAAACAGGGTACGGTTACTTTGATCTCCTACCTGAGCTAGAACAAAGAGAAACATACTTCAACACGGCCATCGTGCTAACATTCCTCACAAACCTCTCTATTATTGTATTATAGAAGGATCTGGATCCGCGAGTCCCGTTGAAACATATTCATGAGCCGAGTCAGTGCTAGGAGCGACCACATTCATGAAGGATCCCAAACGTCTCGTCTCCTCCTCCGATCATTGAGGAGGAGGATGAGACGAGAAAATGGGAAATATAATGACTGGAATCAGGCCACCCGTCCACTCCCATCGAGAAATTGATCCCAAGCAATGATGAATCAATGTAAACAATAACAATAATAGAACAAGGCAGAAGCACTCTGGTGCGAATTACTTTTTTTCCTTCTTCTTCTATAATAAGTACAATATAGAGAGGTTTGTGAGGAATG
>CP045894.1:2532908-2556192 GCA_013387185.1 Caligus rogercresseyi
CCTCCCTCCTCCATCCCCCCTCTACCGGATCTGTCTCGGATGACTGACTCCGGAGACTCCACTCATGAAGCCTCCTCTTACACTTCTTTGGACTCGTCAATCCCGAAAAAAGAAGTCTCTAGGCATGGGGGAAGAAGTGCTGTGTCCCCGGATGTCTCCCCTTACGGTGTCTCCGAGAGTGGGTATTGGGTACTCCGGTTTCCTCATGTGGAGGTGCTTTGTGAGAGCTGGTGTTACTACAGCGGCCATGTGGGGGAAGGAAGTCTATTAATGCCGCTTTAATAATAGTAGCGAATCTACAAAAAAAAAAAGAGGTTGTCAAAAGGGGGACTACTGCCTACTCTATTGTATATTAGAAAACGTACATTAAATATGAACAACGTAATATGATGAGCACTCTTCCTGCAGCTAAGATGTGCTTGACTGATGTTCTTTCCTTGAACCGTAGAATCTAGTCACGGAGGGCCCTCCGCTGCTCCAGCTCACTCACTATTCTCAGGCCAAGGAAGATCGAAAACACATTGATCGTGAACTTGGTAAACTCCATTTACATCATGCATGCCTGAGAGACTTCTTTTTCGGGATTGACGAGTCCAAGAGAAGTGTAGGAGAGGAGGAGGCTTATGAGTGGAGTCTCCGGAGTCAGTCATCCGAGACAGATCCGGAAGAGGGGGGATGGAGGGAGGGAGGGTAGACATTTGAAGACGAATGAGTAGGACTAGGTCATGAAGAACCTCCTCTTATCACGATCCAGGTGCCCAAAGATTCCAATTCGATGTGTAAAGTCACTATTCACTATTTCTAGGTATGTTACACGAAATTTAAAGAAACATATTGCTTACCTTATTTTGGATTAAATTAACATGTGAGAAATGGTCGATGGAAACGCTTTCGAGGATAATCACGGATATTTGTTTGACGGATTGGGCGTAATCGTCTTTTTCGTTGCGAAAAAATTCTCCTTTTCTCTTTTGCGATGCACATTATAAGTCAACTGATTCTACGTTCTGCTGGCGTAGACTTAATAAACAATACCTTCTCTCAATTAAAATCACTAAACCCTCTTGTCACGCAACCTCTTTTATATATTTTGAATATTAATCGTATTTTTTAAATATATATTTTCATAATTAAAGTTCCCTATACACGTAATAAAGGGACAATTAAATTGACTACTGATTGGACTATAAAATTTGACTTATTCAAGGTATAATAAAAAAATAAATTTATTAAACATATTCAGGTCTCCTACGAGAAGATCCGCACACATGGAAATCGGAGAAATTTGGTAGTCTGTTGCATCTTCATAGGTACCGTTTGGATACCAATAGGCAAGGGTATATTCATTCGTGGATGAATCGAAGGACTCGATTTTATAGTTAAACAATATCAATCATGTTCCTCCATCCATAAATGACTCCCTTCCACCCAACGATCTTTCCAGAGAGGATATCATTTGCCAATGATTTGTTGATATGGTATGGTTACCAAAGCCAATGCATCCTCGAGGCTCTTGGGACTTGATTTTCTTTTCTATTTTTTGTTTATCATTGGAAGAAGTCTCCTTTTGTATTTTTCTTTTCATCATCTTTTACTGTTTCTTCATTTTGTTTAATTTGGTAGTCTTGAAGCCTCGCCAATTGCCTGGAGATGTTGATTGAAAGTATCTGGGTTACGAGATTTTTATTGTTGATGAAATCGAAAGTACGATTCTTGGCCGCCCTCATTTTACAAGAAATATAGCAATTGTAGATCGAGGAGACTTCTTTTCAATTGTGCATAAAACATCCCAATCAATTCTTCTGCTCCATATTATGTAAGCGGTCGGAGGCAGTTTCTTCTGAAATTTCTTCGTGATATAAATTGAGAAAAGTTATGGTACTGTTTCTCTAAAACAGTTAAATAGTTGAATAAATACATTGGGATATGTATTCTTCAAGAGTATCACTACATAATATTTTCACAGGAAGAAAAATTTGAGTGAACACTGATAAACAACCGAGTAATAGAATCCAATTGTGTGATGTTTTCGCCGAGATTTGTGCATAGTTATATTCTAAAGGCTAGTTAACTATGAAAAACGGGTGCTAAAGAGTTGAATTTAGTTGCTAAGAGTAGTAAAAAATAAATTTTATTTCACAGGAAGAAATTTGAGTGAACACTGATAAAAAACGAGTAATAGCAAATAAATTGTGTGATGACGTCATTTTGATTTGTGCATAGTTATATTCTAAAGGCTAGTTAACTATGAAAAACGGGTGCTAAAGAGTTGAATTTAGTTGCTAAGAGTAGTAAAAAGATTAAATTTTATTTCACAGGAAGAAAATTTGAGTAAACATGATAAACAACCGAGTAATAGCAAATAAATTGTGTGATGACGTCATTTTTGATTTGTGCATAGTTATATTCTAAAGGCTAGTTAACTATGAAAAATGGGTGCTAAAGAGTTGAATTTAGTTGCTAAGAGTAGTAAAAAGATTAAATTTTATTTCACAGAAGAAAATTTGAGTGAACAATAAGAAAGAACAGAATAATTTTATTTTTTGAAGAAAAAAAAAAACATGAATCGTCGATAAATCTGCAACATCCAACCGGAAATTCAATTTTTTTTACTTCGGGAGGAAAACAAAAGGTGGCAGCACCTTCGTTTTAACATACCTACTATTTCTGGATCCCGAGACTCTTCAGGATGGGAGGAAGTTAATTATATAGTTCTCTCTCTCTGTGTCTTTCTCTATCTGTGTGTCTATTCGATATAAGGAGGAATAAATATTCCATTGACGTCATCATAATACACAAAAATAATGATGATGACAGGCAATCTAAAAGATCTACTCAATTTCCAAAATGAATCCTTAATTTCTCGGCTTAAACAAAAAAACACATCTCTGAATTTTTGATATTTTGTAGAAAAAAGTCTCTTCTATCAACTCAAGGCCTCAGTTTTTTTGTCCAAAACAAAGAGGAAATCAGGAGAGCCGATTGGCTATAAAAAGTGGCATCAAGGCAAAAAACAAAAAAGTTTAATTTCATTACCATAGAGCTTTCAAATGCTCAAAATGGGCATTCTAGTATTAAGATATAAACAAAAAATATGCTCAATTTATTAAGTTTTTTCAAAAACTCCATAAGGAACTCGAAATTTTCAATAAAAAATATGGCTGGGATTTTGGCCGGGAAAAAGCCCAAATTTAAGAGGCATGTAACTTTGCTCAAACATCAAATTTCGAACTGAAATTTAAAACATATAATGAAAAAGACTTAATCATTCTATGGTGTAAATTTCATTGGAATCCATGAACCCAACATTCATTGAAGTAAATTTTTTTTGGAATGACCCATATATATCCTAAAAAGTTTTCCTTGTCGTTCGTTAAAAACTTAACGATAAATCAACAAGTCTGTTATATATTATATATATATAAGCGTTAGGGGAGATGTTTGGTTTTTGGGGGGGGGCAGCATTCAATTTGCCCTAATTTTAACAAGAACTGTTAAATTGGTGAAAAAATTATCGAATGAAGAAAGCTATGAAGGTTAATATTTTCTTTATAGTAAATATATACTATGCATTATATTATATTTATTTGGTTATAATTGAAAATCTGGTTGCTTTCATAATTTAATATTTTTTTTACAACTTAATGCCCGAATACCTCAACCAATTTGCCCGAATTTGAAAACTCACCCGAATTTTTTTTGGAGGGGGCAGTTGCTCCCCCCCTGTCTCCTACGCTTATATATATATTAGGACTGTTCTTATTTTTGTACTTTACGGAAGTTTATCATGCATTTTTTACTAAGAGACCTCGAAAAACCATAGAAATAATTTATTGTATAGATTCTTTTATTTACATTGAATTTCATTATAATATGAATAATTAAAAAAGCATTAAAAATCTTATTGTTGAACATGTTTAATAATATTCCAGGATTTTTTCAGAGGATTATTTGTTTTCATATTGAAAGCACATATATCTTTTTAATCCAGTTATATTGTGGCATCATGCAAATAAAGTAAAAGAAGTTGTTTGATTATTCATTAATTTTCCAGTTTTTATCATAATGCCAAAGAGGGAGACATGCAAAAAGTTCTTTATAGCACGAACCATCGACACACATCCTTAAATTGCCTCATATCTTCTTTCTGGACAACTCTATAAATAATATTTTTCTTAACTTATCTTAACAAATGACGTATCATAAATTATGTTTAAGTTTAAAATAACTATGTGCGTCATATTATTTAATATAATGATTTGTTAGCCATCACTAGAATGTGGATGCTGACTCTAAAAAGTTTGAAAGCACGATTTGTTGAACAATGTTTTTAAGAGGAATTTAGGTATGACTAATATCAAAAGTATATTTGTCTTATCACAAACTGAATTTTTTATTTCTTTTAAAATAAGCTATCAACCAAATATTGGACAAAATACTCCGGTTCTTTAAAAAAATCAAACACATAACATCATTTATAATATATTTTTTTTCTGAAAGGAACTTAATTTAAATAGATATTGGAGTAAGGGCCAACCTTAATAGGACATATACATTATTATTTGCATATAAAGGTACTAAAGTCAGTATATTCATTCATTCGAATATAAGGACGCACAATTGAAACAATATCCCCCCCCCCCCCCACGTCTCTTCTTCCGTAGTAACATTCAGGACTTCAAGAAACAATATATCAAAATGACAAATATTTGTAGAAATCTGAGAAGGAAGAATGTAAGAATCCTGTAGGGATCCTCCTTTTTGTAGGATGAAATTAAAAGAGTTTGTATTCGGGGATGGAAATTCCGTTGAGGGTGTTGGATTTATTGATTCAATTGGTAGGAATGAATCACCGAAAAGGAAGTTTGGAGTCTTTTTTTCTCTCTTTCTTTGTTTTTATCACTCCCTACTTTTTCGCCACTTGAAAGGAAACTGAAGGGAGGCTTTTCCTTGGCGGCAGTGGGGAATTCCCTCTGCTTTGTGCTTCTTGGAAGGATAGTCCGAGTCTCCGTTTGTTGTAGTGTCGAATGGATCGAAAAGATTCGCTAGTCATGAGGGGGGAGTCCTGAATGGATTTCTTGCGGAGAATTTCGGAGATAGAGACTTGCTTGGCCTGAGGAGGGGCTCGGCTTATTTCCTCCCCTGCCTCCATGTTACACTCGCTTTCGTTCGAAATGGAGGAGAGGGGTTGGTTGTTGGAGTCCGAGGAGATGACGGAGTCGTCCGTTCCCCGGCGGTCAGATATGATGAAACGGAGGAGGTTGTCTGCGTCGTTTTCTAGAGACATGTGACGATGCGGAACTTCGATTTCCTCATCATCCAGATTTGCATTGGCTGTAGCCTATGAAAATTAATGAATGATATGACTTAACTTCTTTGTTTAGTAGGTGCAATTATTTCTTACATGATATTTAACCAAGGTATACATATATACCATAATTACAATATTATTTAAAATACTTATAACCAGGCACTATTTAAGAATTGGCTCCTTTTCCAGGGACTCCTTTATTCACTTTAAAAGTCCATAGTGATTAAGGAAGCTATACTCAAGTATAATTCATTCGGACATTGTTTTTGTTTATTGGTTCCTTCGACATGGTCGGTGATTGGCACTGATTACCCCCTCCTCCTTCTCTCTCAATCCCCTTTTTCTCCTTCCCTCTCTCTTCATCCTTCTCCTTCCCTCTTTTCTCTCTCTTTTACTTGAGTATAGCTTCCTTTATCACTATGGACTTTTAAAGTGAATAAAGGAGGCCCTGGAAAAGGAGCGAATTCTTAAATAGTGCCGAAATGGATATCTTTTGAATATATTCTTATTTTTCAGTAGAATTTCCTGATATAAAATGATTGCATCTTACATGACTGAATAACACATAATATTGTGACTTTTTGTAAGGTTTTTTTTCGTTTTTCCTATATAAAAATGGCGGATAAGTTAATATCAACTCGATCATATTTTCTTTACCATTGCACAATATGAGGATATAAAAGGATTTCATCTCTACACGGCGTAGTTATCCTTAAAAACAAATTATATATATAACTTTAAAACATAAGTAAAAGTAGCTCACATATTTGTTTATATATTCTGGAGGTCTTTGATCAAATTCATTGTGTGGATGATATTTATGAGATCAAAACAAATAAATGACACTTCAAGAAGCTTTATAATAGACAACATGAAACATATAATGAATATTCGATTTTATTTACGCCTCATTGATAAAAGTTAGTTTATTGATCGAAATATCCTTTTTTAGTTGAATAATGACAAACGAATATTGGCATAGTGAGCCATTAAATAGGTGACTCTATAAACTGAAGGAAAAAGAAGTAATTTATTCGATTTTTGTTGCATATTTTATTCAATTCGATTGTGTCCGTATGAATGGAAATAAGTATTATAGCATTAAAAATACTCCATTAAATAGGTTATTTTTCTTTGACCAGCTGACTTTATCGATCATGGCAGCCAGGCCAAAAATATCAGAGAGAAAGAATGGAAACTAATATTTTAAAAATCATACATCTTTGTATTCTACAAATTGATTGGCTTAAAAGTGACAGCTGTGAATATAAAGCCAGTAATCATCGTAGCTTTCTTAACATAAAATATAATTTAATAGAAGAATGACATGATTGAATATATATTTTCACTTTTCCTATATATATACTTCAGAGGTTTGGTAATATAGTTTTTTAATTAAGAAAAAGGTGTAAGAGTCTTTTTTATAAGGTCTCAGTACTACATGACTATTATATAATACGAGATTCCGACAATTTTTGTCCATTGTTTCTCCGTGATCGTAACAGGACTACCATCCCCCAGACAATCACCCCCCGTGCCATTTACCCCCATTTACTAATATTTCTTATCCATTAAAGTCCACTTATGAAGTTAACTTTAGTTTTCTTTTGCATTAATGTTTGAAAACAATGTTCCTAATATCGGTCATATAAAACATATGGCCGGTATTAAGAACATAGGTTTTAAACAGCAATGCAATTTTGATTCTAGGGCAATCACCCCCCAGACTAGCACCCCCTGGACTAGAATTGGAAATTTCGTGTCTTAGACCTTATATCTGGGCTATCTATGTACAACTAGACAATCATACAGTTTGTAACCTATCAACTCAAGATCTCTTGTTTATCTCAAATAGGTCCTAAGCTATTTTCTAAGATTTCATCAAGAGATCTCGAGTTGATAGGTTACAAACTGTATGATTGTCTAGTTGTACATAGATAGCCCAGATATACGGTCTAAGACACGTAATTTGCAGAATTATGCACGTTAAATTTTTAGAGATTCCAATTCTAAAGAAATGTGACTTCGTGCTAACTAGTGACGTCATATTTATTAATTGCTTGAAAACCGAGTTAACTTCATAAGTAGACTTTAAGAGATAATTTTTATTACTAACGGGGGGTAAATGCCCGGGGGTGCTAGTCCAGGGGTGATTGTCTGGGGGTGGCTGTCCTGTTACGTGCAATTTATCATAAAGATAACATACTTAACTTCATAAGTGGACTTTAAGAGATAAGAAATATTAGTAACGGGGGTAAATGGCACGGGAGGTTATTGTCTGGGGGATGGTAGTCCTAACCTCCTCCTTGATACTTTTTGTGCATGCCTAAAAACCTATGAACATATTTTAATATGCTGTGTCATTGCCTAATTGTTTATATGCCTCTGATTACCTGTTCAAGGTACTCTGGATGAATTGTGGCGTACATGATTCGGATCTCATCCTGGAGACGCTTTCTGTTTTCTTTACTGATCGCAGAGACGCCCTGACTTCGACGACGCAGCTCCATGCACTGAATATTTTTCCGATGTTCACGCTTGAAGTGAACTGCTCCCAGTACCGTAGTGGTCAGAGCCATGATCAGGAATGTAGTCGAAACAGAGAATAGGACAATGAGGATATAAGAGTGGACCGCTGAGCCAAATTGCTTCCTCCAAAAGGAATTATGGTACAATTCAAACTAGGGTAATGTTGAAGGAAGTCGTCGCTCTGCAAAAATAAACAAAAATAAATATTGAAGTCTGTAACCTGAGAGGAGTAACTTGAAATCCAATGCCTACAGAGATACAATACCTATATTAATAATAAAAAGGTAACAATTGCAATGTCCAATAATTAATGTTATGTACTGCAAATAAGTAGCACATATATTTAACAGTGGAAAGGGAAGTCATTTATTTTCATACAACAACGAAAAAGACAATGAGTAAACAATTGAGGTCTTTATATAGGGATCAATAAAAACGAGAATCACAAAGCCTTTAATTGATTGGGGGCAACATTGCAGTACATAGTCTTCCGCATATATATAATCTTTTTATTATCTAGATGATTTATATGGCAAATATTAAAACAAAAATAAAATTTATCGCATGAATAAGTTATTTTTTTAAAGCTTTAGTTAAAATATTTGTCATTTTAGAATATATATCATGTAAAAGTAAAAAAGTTATAACTATAACATGGACTATTTTTACTCATCAATAAATGAGAGGTTTTGTTGATTTTTTACATTACGAATCCTTATTTTTATCCCTGACTGTGTGGATCAATTTGTTATTGGTGATGATGTCCTTTACCTCTTCCTTGGTGAATCTTGTTTGGTCAAATTCGCTTGAATAAATTCCTAGCAACTGCTCAAGTGCACTATCAGACATTCTCTCAACTGCATTCTCATGTTTTCCCTTCAAGAATGATTCAAGGGCTGTGTGTGTGTGTATGCTGGAGACCGGCGCGTTTCAACACTGATTATTTCCAGAGAAATATTTGATTCTCTTCCTCAGAGAGTGTGAGAGCTTTTTCTTCCTCTTCTCCGGTATACCTCTCTTTGATAAGCTAATAAAGATTGAAGAAGGAGAAAACTACTCTCTCGCATTTTTTTTGCAATCCCTACATACTGAAGAAAAAGTAGACAATCAAAATAGTTTACCCTTCTCTGAATATCTGTGTTTTTAGGAGTCTCCCATGACCCCAATATTATACTTCATATCTTCGAATGAGTTCGTAGCACATATAAAATAATTGTCTTCCCTTTCAAATAGGTTACGTTACATATTTAAAATGTTATATTTCTGTTTTGGTGATTTGTTTTTATCTTTCAACCAAACCATAAACAAACCATAGAGATATAAAGATGTCCCCTTCAATAGCAGAGAAGCACATACAGATATAAAGAAATAGAGAGCTCATTCCCTTCAATAGCACAGAAGTAATTTATAAGTGATTGTAGAGATATAAATATTCGCTTATATTGGGCACAAGGACGTATTTCTATGAAGAATCCAATAAGCTCTCTATGTCTTTATATCTCAATGGAGAAACATCGTTCAGCTATCGCCTGTGTCCAATATAAACAAAGTAATTTGTACTACGTCATCGTAAGTTGATCATAGAGATAGAAATATTTGTTTATATTGGGCACAATGACGTATTTCTATGAAGAATCTAATAAGCTCTCTATGTCTTTATATCTCTATGAGACAAACCCCAAAATAAATACAAAAATATGTAACTAACAACCTAAAAAGTATTTATATAAGTTAAATGTTTTTATTTTATGCTAAAGTTTTAAATTAAAATATTTATACACAATCAAACTTTTCCATAGCAGCCACGCAAGGGAACCCAAGAAATCACCGTTAGAAACAGGTGGTCGCTATACACAAAAGGTTTTATAACTATTTTATGTGACCGCACTAGACAGGGTGTCTTCCAACGTGACGTCAGGGACATAACACAACCTGGTAATGATTGATTGGTTCCTTAATAAATAATTATCAATATTTTAAAGGCGTGACCGTCTCATTTTAATATTCCACCTTTTTTTATTTACCTTATAATATCTTGTTCACTAGCCTGAAAGATTGCACTACACTTAGAAATAATTTTTAATCTCAAATACAGCCTAAAAGCCCAAGGTTGAGAATGACCTTCATCAACTTAGATTATAAAAGGCCTTTATAAGAAATAAACGTTTTGAGCATAATATCATTATATTGTGATTGTCTGCTATAGAGTTAATGATTAATTATATCCTTATATTAAATAAGTTTTTTCGTCAACGTTTAAACACGTCTCGATATAAACTATTGTATAAAAAAAACTCGCTAATACTTTTCTCTTTTTATGTCTTCAATTTATCACATTCCTTGAATATGTATTCTCTCTGTTTACTTAATCAGATAAGAATTATGATGATGACGACTTCGACTCAACATTTTTCTCTTAAGACTACTTTTCCTATAATTAATAAATATCTTCTTCATCACCTTTAATCATGATTTATAACCCCCCTCGTCACTAAATATTTAACAAGAAGGCTCTCTTCCAGAGAAAATTATTATTATTTTTATCTATATCCTGCGAAATATTTAATCCTTCAAGTGAGAGGGGGCTATTGTATATAGGCAAATGAATGAAAGAGGAGGCTCGCAACAACATATAACTGTGTGTCTTATTTACATTTTATATGTGGAGAAGACATTTCTGAGCTCAGACGAAAAGTTTCAGCAGAGCTGCAGGTGTCTTCCATAGAGATATAAAGACATAGAGGGCTTATTGGATTCTCAGAGAATACGTCCTTGTGCCCAATATAAACAAATCTTTCTATGATCAGCTTGCGATGACGTAGATCAAATTACTTTGTTTATATTGGGCAATGGTGACAGCTGAAGGATGTTTCTCTGCTATTGAGGGGATTAAGCTCTCTATATCTTTATATCTCTATGTGTCTTCTAATTTTATTAAACATGGTTATTTATAATCAAGGTGTTCTTTGTTTTATAAGGTGCAGATCTCTATAAGAAGATTTACGACAATAGATTGGAGCGTCACCTGGTGAAAGAGCATTTAGGCTCAAACCAACACATGGAATCAAAATAATGATTATTGTTCCTATGCATAGAGATATAAAGAGGGCTTATTGGATTTTTAAGACAAATACGTCATTGTGCCCAAAATAAACAAATCTTTTTATATCTATGATCAGCTTACGATGACGTAGTACAAATACTTTGTTTTGTAGCAAACTCTTTAATTATTTCCCGCCAGATGGCGCGGAGTTAGTTTGCTCTGTACATATCGGAATTTACGTAATAACATTATTATTTATATTCCAATTTATATTATTTATCGTCCAGGTATTCATGTTATTGTAATGCTTAATACACATTGTTTATAATTGTATTATTTCTTGTATACGTGTGTTATTATTATTATTAAATAAATACCTGGACTAAGAGAGTGCATGAACTTAGAGCTATAAGTTGTTTGTAATCAGAAGCTCTCACTCTCTCTTCCTCCAGTCTACAATTAAGTTAGATGTATTCATTTCATCTACAGTATATTGGTCACAGGCGACAGGTGAAGTATGTTAATCTGGTATTGAATGGAACAAGCTCTCTATTTTTATATCTCTATGTTCCTATGTTATTGTTATCATAAATAAATCGGAATCTTTGACAAAACCTTCTTTTATTGGGGGATTGTTCCAAGAGATAAAAAAAGAAAAATTCTTCGGGCTCCTGAGTGATTTGTACAATCCACAGCACTACAAGCAGGCATAGTTGTGTTTTTGAATAGATCTTTAAAGTTTAAATTAGCGTTATACTTCGAAAAAATGTATCGCAAAAGACTATTTATTACGAATCCACGCTAAATTATGAATGTATTGAGCCTGACTTGAGTCAGCTGTTGTTTGCCAGCTGCTAGAAAGACAGTTCTTACGACGTAACTCTACTTATAAGATGAGTATGATATTGATATAATGCGATGACGTATTTAGGTAAAAGGAATGTTCATATTGACTTTTTACTTGAAGATGATTTGTAATGACGTGTCACCTAAAAATTAATGTTTTCTCGCTCAAGTCATCAAAAATATATTATACATAGATTTTTGTGTATCTGAACAATGAATACTAAAACTACAAGAAAAGAAGGCTCGTGAGGAAAATACGATGAGGGATCTAAAAGGAAAAAGGAGAATACGCGTACATTCTCCCCTTTCCTTATTTATTTCATAAAAATTATGATTTTGAGAACGAAATATATTTTTTACTATTTACAAATTTATGGACATATATCAAATAAACATAGATACATTTAAGACATTCTGCAAAATTATAATAACATATATACATTTGTTTATTCTCCTTTAAGTTTTTTCAATCTCTTAGAATTATTTGTCATATTTGACTGCTTGTTTTTCTTTTGTTTTTGTGAATTTGATCATTGATTTCCGAAACATAATTTTTGGACATACAATTAAAAATTTAGCAGCGATTTGTGGAATACATTTTTCAAAGGAATGGTCTTCTTTGCATTCTGCTAAAATAATTTCCAAAGCGTTAGTATCATTTTCCAAAAGTTTAATAAACGAAAGAACAAAAATATTTTTTGAAGAAGGGGAGGAAATCAACTCTTTGAAGATACTTTTTGAATTTTGAATTTCTGAAAAAATGCATAAACAAAGGAACACGTTAAAAAAGAACATCAGAGGACGAGTTAGCCCACCTCGATTAATTTGATCTAAAAGTTTACTTTCATCATCAATATTTTCTAAGGAGAATAATTTTACATCGAATTTTTTATCTAAAGCTGTCAATAAATTGTGGCAAGAATGACAGGCTATAGTTTTACATAAGGAATGCGCGATATAACCAGAACAAAAGTAAACTATAGATACGTCATTAATATATTTAAATGAATCTTTAAAAGTAAAATGTTTTAAATTGGAAAATATATTTAAAGAAGAAGACTTAATCTTTTCATTTGTTGAATTTATATCCTCAGAAAAATGATATTCCAGATCTTTCAGTGAAATTTTGCCTAAGCTTATGATATTCTTCATTCGAAGGCATTTTTCTGAGAATCCAAATATTGGCGCACGCTTAATTCAATGTTCGTCCCACATCTTCTCTTATAGAGTCCAAACCGAGCTTCAATACAATCTGAATTGATGTGGCCAAGAAGAACGTAATTGACATCAGTTTCTTCGAGCAAATCTTCAGCCAATTCGCATAAGCCTTTTGAAGTTTGTTTAGTACTGCTAAAAAAGTGTCACGAGTAAGACTTGAGGCTTTATCTCCCGCTGCCTCCCATTCATTCAGCCATGATGTAAAGTCTGCAAATATTCTAATTGGGAGGAATTAGAAGTAATGGCTCTTTTCCAAGGGTTTCTTTTATGAAAGCCTATTTGCGGAGAACGGGTATTAATTATCATCCACCACGTCCATATTACCTCCAAAAATTTGCCGTAACCATCCAATCTTTTTTGTCTTCTTCACTCCCATAGTGACGTAAAGCAGCAATGGTAGACTCGTGAAATAGACTGTTCGTCAGCTTAACGTTCATTTTTTCTAATGTACGGGGGTACAATACTCGTTCTGTGAGCTTATGAGCTTTTTAATGGTTGCCCTAATTCAAGATTCTATAGATTTACAATATGTGCCATATTTCCTTCTATTTTTTGGCCTCTGAAATTTGGACAGACAAAATGGCCACGAGACACGAAGTTATTATAGAAGTTTTTCATAATGTGAACAGAATCAAACAATAAATAAATTTTCCTATCCGGAGTCAGAGGATGATGAATAAAAGTATTGATGCTTCCATGGCATAATTCTATGGAATATGCTTTCTGATTCACTTTGGGGGCGTCACAAATGGTGGCTCGAACAATAAATCCAATTTCCGTTACAACTTTGATCACTTGATCAAAGATGATCTTTTTAATTGTTCCAGAATTCAAAGTCGAAACAGGCTGCATAACTATCATGTCATGATAAACTGAATGAAGGCTCTTAATCATGACACAAAATAGGGTCTTAGTTACTTGATCATCATCCACCCCATAAAAATTCCCTGCAAAATACTCGTTTTGTACAATATGTTTCGTCAAAAATTATACTAATTTTTATCCCTATTTTGACTTAGAGCCTTGAAGCGAGCCTTTAGGTAAGTTATTGTAGAGTCAGCCAATCCAGTTTCTAAATTCAAAGATGAAGAAAGTTCCGTAAGGCGACGTATTGTAGGTAATGTGAGAACTTCTTTACGTATATCTCTATAAAGACTCGTTGAGAAACCTTTCCAGGACATAGATAAGCCGTACAAGGCAGGACTGTATCTTCGTTGTTGTGGACATTTAAACAACAAGGATAATTGTTCAATCAAAAAATTTAATTTCTTCTCTTTTGCTTCGTCCAAATGGGGCAAGATATTTGTCAAATGATTTAAAGCTGTGTTTAATTCATTTTCCAAGCTAAATAGTTGATTGGTGGAAGAGTTTGATGTCAATGAATTTAAGAAGGCCAAAATATTAAGAAGGGTGTCACATTTGTAATATTATTGTTCTTGGTGATATGTTGGAGATGATTAAAAGATAGATCTCTATCTTTCACCCTGAAAAATACAACCTAGCAGGGAATAAACTCACCGTAGTTGTATGAATCAGTATTAATAAGAAAATACTGAGGAATAGTCAAGTTTTGATATGTGAAAAACAATATATAAATAAAGAAGGTTAAATAATGAAGTTTGGCTCACCGTATATGGATTGTCATTTCTTCATTAATCTTTAGACTCAAGTCTATTGACGGTCCTCCATGACTAAAGTTCATCTTGAAGAACACCAGCTCTTTATCTTTTCATCATAATGTTCTTGAACGCCGCTCGGAAGGCAAGTCCTATCCATTTTAATTTGAAGCTCTTCGAGTGTTAAAATGAGTTGGCCTCTTCAAAAGCCTTAATTTTTTTTAAATTCGCTCGTTTTCAATAAGGAGTCGTGAGGAGGAGGCTGAGGTGGAGGAACGCTTTGGAGGAGACTTTTTTGAATATATTTTTAGTATACCAAAATATTAAAGCTGGTTAACCAAGCTTTCATTTGATATATTTTGTGTTCTAAAAATAGCTATACTTTAAGAGATATAAGCAAATACGTACTCTCCCCCAAAAATTGATCTTTTGATATGAGAATATACGATTACCATTTGGTAACGGCAGTTAGTGTAACCTGGATAGGAAGAAAAAAAGAAGGGAGAGAAGTGAGGCAAAATACTCCCTCCCTTCTCTTTCTCTTTCTATCCATGTAACACTAACATAATTACCAGATGGTAATCGTATATTCTCATATCAAAAGATCAATTTTTGGGGGAGAGTACGTATTTGCTTATATCTCTTAAAGTATAGCGATTTTTAGAACACAAAATATATCAAATGAAAGCTTGGTTAACCAGCTTTAATATTTTGGTATACTAAATCATATCAATTTAATAAGTAGAGAGTTATATGTACATTAAAAAAGCCTATCTCGCGTACAAAATGACGCATATAATGGATTATAAATGCGTCAGAGACAAAGTAAAATTTTGAGAGGATACCTTGACGCACATCTAAGAAACACATTATGATTTTTTTTTTTCATAATCGATTTCTTATAGGTCAATACAGGCTCTGAATCATATGATGTAAACTCAGATTGTACTGAATTCTGAATTGATAGAATGCAACCAAGGTCATTTTTGGATTTATCATCTAAAGTTTTACTAAACTTAAAAGTACTATTTTACTCTGAAGCGAACAAGTCATCTTCTACAGGCGAGTGAAGTTAATTGATACAAAAAAGCCATGAAATAAGCTAACAATACACACTCCCTTTTTGCTTTGTTTTTACTGAAAACTTTGTTTTATTAAAAAACATCAAACATACGTCTGGTAGTAAATTAGATTTCCTTTAAATTAATAATTATTATTGAAGTCTGTAACGTCCACCATTTTGAAGAAATTTGCGGAAAACTATATTTTTACTAAATTTTTAAAACTTTGACCTCGTTGCGCGACCTCGTAATGTTGACCGATTTTGTTCAAACTTTGTATGTCGTCTTCTTTTATCACCAAGAAACAGAAAATCCACTAAGTCGCTAACATTTCAAACATTTGAAAAATAAGAACAACCCTATTGCACATGGGGCACAATATCACCATATCACTGCTCCCACTCTTCATGGAGTGTGCTCACACTGTAGCCATGATCCGCCATTCAATGTACGTTGTGAAGAATGCTGTAGAACACATGAATCCTGGACAGACATCAGTGATAACCTTTGATCAGCCACTGTTTGCTTGGCCAAGCAGATACAGTGGAAGTGGCCAGATAGTTATGGTGAGGTCCAAATAGTGGTGATGTTTGGTGGTCTCCACATCGAGATGGCGGCACTGAAGACACTTGGGGACTGGCTGAAAGGAAGTGGTCGGGTGCAAGCACTGGTGCAAGCTGAGATTGCGACAGCAGGGACAGCAGATTCATTCTTGCGAGCATCTCATGTCTTGCGCACTAGAAGAGCACATCAAGTGACTGCAGCAGCACTGTACATCCTGAAACACCATGCCTACAACCGCTTCTGTTTGGAAAAACCCAGAGAAGCAGAGGACCTTCCCACGTTTGAAGACTGGTGTCACCAGAGACAAGACAACATCCCCCAGTTTCGTTACTGGGCAACTGTGCTGGAACTAGAATTGTCGGTTCAAGTATATGTGCGTTCTCTCAGGCAGGGATCGTTTGTGATGTACATAGATGCTCTGACAGATTTGGTCCCCTGGTTTCACGCACTAGATCATACCCACTATGCTAGGTGGATACCAGTGCACCTGAAGGACATGGCCGAGCTAACTACCAAACACCCAAACGTAGCCAGCAAATTCAGCGAAGGTCACTTTACGGTTAAAAAACGCAGAGGGTGTTCTCTTCAATCCCAACAAACCAAGCACATGAGCAGAATAATGCCTGTATCAAAGGAGACGGTGGCGCAGTTGGGCTTACTGACAACCCTAGTGCCCTGGATGGTTGCAGGACCAGAAGTTGCTAGGGTGATCGAAGAATTCCAAGACGGGAACCAATACTGTAGAAGGCAAACAGCAGACACACGCCATCATGATCAGACTCCAAGTGTACAGGGCTCATTTGTGAGAGATGTCTCATCTCTTGTTGGTGTAATAGAGGAGATGGGGAACCCATTCGAGGAGGAAAGCCAGGATCTACTCATACTGGATTCAAAGGGCATTGCAGGTCCTGCTACCGTGGAGACCGTGATGAATGCCAAGAAGATTGGCCAAGAGCAGTTCGAGGCTTTCACCAACAGCTCATCTCCGTCAAGAATGACCATGACCTCTTCGCACGAATGTATATTGGCTGCCAAACAAGGGATGGAAACCTTGAGAAATTTTTTCGTCATGAGAACCAGGCATGTCCTCCTGCACTCTCCGATGGGGGAAACCTATTCACTGGTGCCAAGAGTGATCTGCTCACATGTTTGGAAGAAATATCCGATGCTAAGACAGAGACTCCTGTCACTACCTGTGTTGTACTTGATGGGGCAGCTATCGCCCAGATGCTGAAGCCGGCTGCATCAAAGACCTTTGAAGAGTACGCACATCAGATGTTCTTTCCATATATATCTACTAAGCTGCAAACAGTGTCACGCCTGGATCTGATATGGGATACCTACCTTGCTGATTCACTGAAAGGCAGTACACGTGCAAAGCGGGGACAAGGTTTGCGAAGACGTGGGGTGGCCGCCGCAGCCATACCAGGAAACTGGCAGAACTTCCTACGAGTGGACAGCAACAAGACCGAGCTGTTTAAGTTTCTCTCAACAGCTCTCTTGGAATGGTTTGACCAGGAGGACAAGCAACTCATCATTACTGATGGAGAGGCAGTGCTCAGCAAGTCACTACTACCAGATCTAACTTCACTCGACCCATGCAACCATGAAGAGGCTGACAGTCGGATGTTGCTGCATGCATCTCACACAGCAAAGCACGGACACCATTCAATAGTAATCCGGACTGTAGACACCGATGTTGTGGTGCTGGCAGTGTCCGTGGTACAGGAATTGCAACCTGAAGACAAACTATGGCTGGCATTCGGAACAGGCCGAAGTTTCCGATACCTAGCAGCACATTAAATGGCAGCTGGACTGGGACCAGAGAAGGCTCGTGCATTGCCAATGTGCCATGCTCTAACTGGATGCGATACTGTGTCAAGCTTTGCTAGACATGGCAAGAAGACCGCATGGGCAGTCTGGACAGTACTGCCAGAATTAACTGAGGCGCTGATTCAGCTTTCTTCCGCACCAAGTGACATACCAAATGATGCAATGTGCATCATCGAGAGGTTTGTGATCCTGTTGTATGACCGAACCAGCAAATGCACGGATATTGACAAGGCCAGGCGGAAGCTCTTCGCAAGGAAGAACAATGTGCAGCTGATCCCTCCGACGAAGGCAACATTAGAGGAACATGTCAAAAGGGCAGTATATCAAGGTGGACATGTGTGGGGTCAGATACTGCTGCCAGCACCAGAACTCCCACCACCAACCAACTGGGGTTGGTCAATGACTGGAGGACAATACACACCATTCTGGACCAGGCTACCTAAGGCAGCTTACACCTGCATCGAGCTGGTTTCTTGCAAGTGCCAGAAAGGGTGTGTGAGTCGCTGCAAGTACAAGAAGGCTGCCCTTAAGTGCGCAGCCCTCTGTGTGTGTGAAGGGGATTGCACATGAAGAGGAGTCCACAACATTAATTTACTTGTGGCAGTGCTGAACTGGTTAACATGACACTGTTTATGTCCAAATACAAAGTATGTAAAATACATGATGATGAATGTTCATCTCTCATGACTTAAGTGAAGTACTGTAATAAAGATGTCATTTTGAAAATGGATATTGTCATGTATTGTTACCATTATATTCTTGCCCCCTGAACATACATTTAGACACCAGAATCGAGTTAATAGCAGTATTAGACCCAAAGATAATAGAAAATGTAAATTTCAATCAACGGCCATTTTGAAATCCAATATGGCGGCTCATTGGTACAAAATATGCGATGCAGATTGTTTCCATTAGATTTCTTGCCCCCAAAAACATACATTTAGACACAAGAATCGAGTCAATAGCAGCATTAGACCCAAAGATAATTGAAAAGATAGATTTCAGATGGCGGCCATTTTTAATTCCAATATGGCGGATATGAAGGGAGAATTCCGAGTGGCTCAATATCTGAAAATGTTTGCCAAATATCAATGTACATTTGTGCCAAATTTTATGCTTGTATCACAAAATGCACAATCCTTTTGAAATTTTGAGCTAAACCGCCCCACTATAATGATTATATCTATGGATGATCACATGCAATCTCACCTCCTTGATTATCTATAGAACATTGAAGTAAACTCGAATGTGCTCTGATGACATTGAATTAAACACTGAAATATGAATTATAGTATTGAAATTAAGGCAAAAAATGGGAGATTTATTCAAACGATGGAATTGGAAACCTGTATATTTATTGGACAAAACCCAATATGGTGGTCGCAATAAGGTGAATGGGGTGTGGTGACATCTAAATATGGAATATGAGGTGATAAGTTGTAATATAGTGTGTCTACTCGGATATTGTTTTTTGCCAAAGCAAAATTTAGGTCGAAAGTTGGCTTCGGCCCCAAAAAATATATCGGACGGGTTTTAATATAAGTTTATCAGACAGGGTGCGAGGACAAAATCTGCCACTTAAAAAAACAGCAAAAAAAACTACAGGATAATCTTATAATATTTATTGAAAAAATAAAAAAGAACATCTTTATTAGGATAGAGAGAAGATATATATCTGTCTGTGATCAGTACGACTAAGAAATCTAAATCAAGCATTTTGATTTGCTATGTCACTATGCCACTGAATTTCTCTTTGATGCGTGTGATGAGATACTGCCCGGTGTTTTGAGTAGGACCATACATAGTAGTCCAACGGTGATGAGTGAGGACAAGAGAAGAAGGATACGAACTCATAATAATTGTCTTTTAGCAATTCTTGGGCCCGTTTAGCTTTGTGGGCTGAGTCCTGCTTCAACATCTAAGGCCTGTTGCTGAAGACCGATTTTATCCACGGTCACACAACGTCTGTTTTCACCTTGAGGTCCGCCTCGAAAATGTGGGGCGCCTTTACATTACCCTCACTTGATACGACTTGAAAGACCCTGGGGACGTTTATGTTGTTCATGACAATCCAGCAATGGTTCTGGGAATTGTGGATTTGATCAGCATTGCATAATTTCATGTGATCACTAAGTAAGTTATGAATAGCGGTGAACCTGCGATCTCTCTCATTTAGTATATTGAATTTTCATGGCGATGCTTGCTAGGATTATTATGTCTTTTTCGTACTTATAATTGTCTTGTTCCTTTGTTGTTTTATTTCATATATATATATATATATATATATATATATATATATATATATATATATATATATATATATATATATATATATATATATATATATACTGTTCCTTCACCTCTTTCTTTGGGAACTCAAAAGGATACTTTCGCAACAAGTGGTAAACAATAACTGAAGACTATGTCACGAAACCCTGTGTATAGATTAAGTATCCAAAATAATGCATCATCATTATACGTAGGCTGCTATATATATTTAGGGCTGAATAATGAAAATGCAAATAATTATGATCAGAAAATGATTTATTGCTATTCAAAGTATACTCCTGAATGCGTTAAAAAAAATTGAAGCTATTTTTCCCATTCCGATTGAGACACCGTATCCAAAACAAGTTTTCACACGACGCAGCATCTCCTGGCTGTGAAAAGCAACACTTGCAGTACGATACCGCTACAAAAATGTCAAAATTAAAAAAGGAAATGCACGATTGCACCTAGCAACATTGCGTGTTTGCTTGGCCAGAAATATATTTAGCAACCTACGTACGTAAAACTTCTGCCCATAGAGACATAGATAGTATGTCGGTCTCAATTTATTCGGTCCGGTCCAGTCTTAGGACCGGTCCTTGAGATCGGTCCTTAGGACTGTCGGTCGGGATCAGTTCTTAGGACCGTCAGTCCTTGGAATCGGTCCTTGAGATTGTCTTTTGTCAGTCCTTTAATTTTTCACAAAATGTTGATATAGTATTTATTTAATACGTTCTAACTGCAGTCCTCGGCCCTTGATAAGGACCGACACAACACTAGACATAGATTGCCACTTGCCAATCTCATAGAAATAGAGGAATAAAGAGTTGAAGGTATTGTTCTCCCTGCAGACGAGATCAAAATATAAAATATTTTCGTATTTTAACCATAGAGATATAAAGACATAAAGAGCTTATTGGATTCTTCCGAGGAATACTTCATTGTGCCGAATATAAACAAATATTTCTTTCTCTATGATCAACTTACGATGTCGTAGTACAAATTACTTACTTTATATTGGTCACAGGCGACAGCTGAATGATGTTATTGAAGGGAATAAGCTCTCTATATCCTCATATCTCTATGATTTTAACCAGCTTTGCTTTTACGATGTATGCATCTGTTCACTGTTATGTAAGTGGTGGCGTAGGCTGTTATTGTCGTTTCCGTATGATCAATGTATAGTTTGATAAAAGACAGTATATAATTAAATATTCAATGAAGAGATTCATGTCTTCTTGTTGTGTTGCAAGAGGACTTGACTCAATAGAATGACTCCTCGTTCACTCCCCTGGACGGCTAGGCTGAAGCATAACCTACATCACAAAAATAGAAATATGAATACACCATAAGAGTGTTTTCATAATAATAATATATCATGCTATTTTACTCATTTAAAAGTATGCTATATTGTACTCTTTTAATTTTAATTGCAAAAATTAACTAGAAGCACTCAGAGAGTGCAAACCTCCGCCGATCCCCACCAAATGAATCATTTGGTCTTTTTGTCATTTCCAACCCTCTACGCACTGTCCCTTTATTTACACTCTAGAGGTACATGGAAAGAAAAAGAAGCTGACGTCATCAAAGAGGAGAGCACAGCACAGCGACATGTATGGGCAGAGTAGGCTAACTTGAAATATTTATTAGTATTTAGCTCAGTTTGCATCTTAAAAAAGCACTCTGAGATGCCAAAATTTAATCACTTGTTCCTTTTGGGATTCCAACCACTCCACAAAGTTTCATCCGAATCCGTTCCGCACTTTTTGAGTTATCCTGCTGACAAACAAACAAACAAACCAACCAACCAACGCCAGTGAAAAAAATACCTCCTTCGGCGGAGGTAATAACAAAACAAAAAATAAATATTTTTAAAGCTAGAGGAGGACATACTTAACAGATTTATTTATTATTTCAATATCTGCAAATAAGTTATTGTTATTTGGAACGTTCCACACATGTATATATATTTTTCTTTGTAAGAATGAATATTGTAAAACATTGGGTTAGTGCAGGGATGCCAGGGTGAAATCGGTCAGGGGGCCGGACTGTTTTCAAGTGGGACCTCGGGGGGCCAAATTACCGATACATTTTTGGCCTTGCAACACTAAACACTAAACAAAAGTAGATTTAAATTTGTTGATATTGTATCATAATATTATTTATTTATAAAACACTTCTCAACCACTAACGTAACGGGCCAAATGAGATGTCCATTCGGGCCGGTTCTGGCCCGCGGGCCGCCACCATGGCACCACTGGGTTAGTGGCAAAAAATGAATGATAGAATAAGAAATAATGGTGTTAAATATTTTATATATGGATTCAAGCTTATATATTAGTTACCTATTTGGGATTCAATGTTTTTCTCTCTTAAAGGGTAAGGACATAAAGTTGATATAATTAGTAACAAGGCCTTGCAATGTTTTTCTTGTTCTCGAGAATTGCGGGCTCGGAAACATACTATACGAGTTTTTGTTGATATTAAAGGCTTAAGCTTTTGATTCATAACTCCTCCAAAACTTAGGGAAATAATACTTTATTTTCTTTTGAGTCGTAAAATATGGGTTATAATAATTTTGTATAGATTTTTCTCGAAATATGGCGAGATAACTATATTTTTGGGTATTTAAGAAATATAATAAGCTTTTAAAGCAAAATAATTAGAACAATTTTATTTTATAAAATAGCTGCATTAGATTAATCTAAATCACCAATCCCATTTTCTTGCAGATGACACTTAATACCGATGATCAAATATTAAAGAAAAATATTTGAATTAAGGTACTCAGAGATATAAATTTGTCTTTTTTTTGTCATTTGATAGTCATTCAGACTTAAATGATATTTCGTTTATTTAAATCAGCAAATATTTGCATTTTTTTGAATGTATCTAAAAAATAGGTCACAAAGATTATATCAAGTATTACCTTTACATAATTGCATTTCATCACATGTAGTTTGGTGAATTTTTATCTCCTAAAATATGCTCATTT
>CP045894.1:2556292-2601839 GCA_013387185.1 Caligus rogercresseyi
ATTTAATTGGAAAAGCAGTATACATATTTGTTAGATGGGATGGACATATATACATTTTATCCTTTTTGTGTGTGTGTTGTGCATGAATGTCCAAATAATAATGAGATATTCTTAGTCTTGCATTAGCATATCTATCTATTGGTTTGAATGCCTCCATGTCAGGGAATCATAATCAAGAATGTATTATGTTCATTCCTTTTTTTACACATCGTGGTAATATGTTTTATTCAAAATTTAAATAATATATGCTAGTTGAGACATTAAACTATTTAATAATAAAAATAACTGGTTTAAATGAATAAAACAAAACCTATCCATTTTTATATTCATTTTTCAATTATTCCTATGCTATTGTACAAATATAAGCTACGCATATATATGTAGACATTCCAGTTTTAAATCAATACAATAAAAAACATTAACCATTAAACTTCATCAAAACACTCCTTAAATGTTTAAAAGTCTTTGGCATAAAAAAAATATGAAACTTCATTTAATTAAATTTCAAACTTTAAAAATAAGAAAAAAAGATTTATTTTGATATTTTTATTTCTGAGATATTATCCTATTTCTAGAGATAACACCAAAATCATAGTTGTATAATTGAAAACGGTAGTATGATACCTTAATAGTGTTCTGTTACATAATCATATATGGCATTGAGTGTTCATCGCTAATAAAAATATGTGACATTCAGCATTCTATTTTTTCCCTTTGAGCACAATAAAACATCTTATGAAAGAAGGGGAGCTACGCTACATTCAGTAACGGAACAATGTGTCTTGTTTATACTCAATCTATTATCAATAAGGTAATAGGTCACACCGTTACTATGGGAGGCATTAAAGCACAATATGGACAAATATACGTTATCGTAAAGGGAAAATCTCACTTTGCTGCGACATCCGATTACATTTCTATGTTTTTATAATATGGGAGCAATCATTTCATCATAATACTTCTGCACCATGATTCCAAGAGTCATCTCATTTACAACAACATACTATGTTTTTTTCTCCTTCTTTATTCTGTGCAAATGATATCACAACTCAGGCTAATGCATGAGAAAATAGTTATTTTTTTAATTTGAGAGAAAATGGGTCATGCTCGCAGTAAAAGTTATTCTTCACAAAATGTGTGGAGCTGTACAACACGGACTCATCAAAAAAAGAACAATATTAGTAAACCGGAGAATAATGAGAATAAAATTGCTTATCTGCATTGTCCTAGATGCACTTTCCCCCCGCCTAATCATCCATACAGAAGGAAAAAATAAAGGAAGGAAGAAGACTGGGGAGCCATCTACCCAGTGAATTAACATAAAAAGTTCTTTAGACCGTAGAGTTCCTAGATTCATTGAAGTCTCTGCAAATGTTGATGATATCCATGAAATAAACACTTGTATATGATGTATAACGTATTAGGGATAAAAAAGGGCTACTCAAGGTATATAAATACCAGGGATGATTATTTCATGTTTTCATTAATAGTGAAACGACAGTAGTTTTTATTATTATATACGTCATCTAAAATATATTGTAGCAATATATTTTTAATGACGTGGCGGGAAAAATAATATTACAAAATAATACTATTTCCGCTTGCCGGTGTGATGTCATTAAAAAATGTCAGTAAGCAGAAAGTCAGCTCTCCTGGCAATATGGACGTACCTTTGTTTTAATATACCTTGGGGCTACTCAACAACAAAAGCAGTAAGGGTGCCAGCGGATGCTTTCATGCCAGTAAGATCATATTCGTCAAAAAAAATTCGTTGTTTTGTTTGATGGTAAGATGAGAGAGTATATATGGAAGTCTTTGATCCAAGGAAGAATGGGACAAAGGATCTTAGCCTCCTCTTAATTGGTGGATTCGAAAATGTCACCAACTTCCAAAATATACATGGTTTTCAGAATGAGATACAATTTTTATAATAATATCAATCGTCAATAACTCCTCTTGAGACACTTTTGAATCTATGTATGTAACCTCACACTTTTTCCTATGTTGTTGAACCTGGCACCTTCAATAATAGTTATTTATTATTTACAATGAAAAATAAAACGTGATGAACCTCATCAAAAGATACTAGGTTCCACTGTATAACGCTTAAATGCTTGTTTATATCCACAGAAATGCAATTCCATCGAGAAAGATAATAAAGTACTTTATAGTATTTTTTAGTGTTTTAAAATCGAACAAAAAATAATATCTTTTTAGATTAAAGATCTTTAGGAAGCCAAAACATTTTTTGTCGATTTTTTTAAATCGCCAAGTTAGATTTTGACCAAATTTTCTTTGGATGATATTGAGGTGGTAAGACGTGTTTTAATTCATAGTACGAGTATGTTAACCGGAAAATTCGTTTGCCATATGATTACTTTAAAAAAATTATTTCTGTCCCTGTCTTTCCCCCCTCCCCAATTTATGTTTGACAACGCAACCTTGCACTAATTAAATTTTAATAATGCCTAAAGATGGATAGTGATGTCACATCACCCTCAACTTTTCTTGATAAAGATATGAAGTTTTTTCTTTCGCTGTTTTCCCCCATGAAGGGAGACCAAATAAATACTCCGATGTTCAGCGCCACCATAGGTGAATTCAGCAATCTATATTATCTATGATAACATATTAAGTCTCACTTTCACTAACTCTATCTTTCTTCAATCAATGGCAACCAAACAAATACCCCGATATTCAGCGCTATCATACGTGACTTTGACACTTTATGAAGTGACTTAAAAATAACTTCCTTTTACGATGTCTAAATAACCAGCTTAAGTAATAGAAAAAGAAGAAAATACAATACAGACCCATTGATGTTTTTTTAAAGGAAATGAAACATCACATGCGATGACAATTTTTCTATAAAAAAACTATTTTCAAATAGAAAAATCCCGGGCAGCGCCGGGTAACAACCGCTGAAATTTAATATAATATAACATCAATAATTTGTATTATTATTTTTGTGTTTATCTTAGAAAAAATAAGAGAAATACTAATCCTAATACTTGAACAAAGAAATAGATAAGTAATGCTGATAGAAAAGTACATGAAGATGTATTTCTTGGAAGACATAAAAAGTTTATGATTAGCAATGTGTATGTCAACATAGAGAATCCCACTGATATCATCAGCTAGTTTTTCTTAGAGTTTCTTTACTCTCTCTCTCACACAGAGATATATCAAGGACACAGATATAGCCGAGATAAATATCCAATCTTCTTACTAGTTAGAGATAGGGGGATTCCGATTGTTTGTAGTAGAATAGAGTGAAACATTTTTTAGGAACATCGTAATATGAGGGAGTGCCAGAGAGAACATAGAATGCCGAAGTCACATATGGACACGCTGAATGTCGAGGTATTTGTTCGCTTTCCGTTGTTGGGAGAGTGACAGCGGCAGAAAGAATTAAGAGATACTTAGACTTTATTTTTGAAAAAAATAATACTGTGATGACGTCACATCATAAAAAAATATGAAGTGTCACTTTCTCTTTAGTTTTTTATTGCTGTCTTATATCACACAGCGCGACCATACGTGACTTAACCATTCCCTATGGGGAGGTCTATCGTTCAGTGTATAATACCTCGTGTTTAAATCTCGATGCTGTGATCGATTATTTATTGGATAAGGTCATTATTGACCGACCTCAGTTAATAAAGTGTTCTAGGATTATTTGACTAATTAAAAAACTTTAATTCAGAGCCGGGAGCACCGATTGATAATCGGTTTTTCGGTAGATTTTTCCTACCCGTACGGATCATTTGAACTTTTAAAAAATCTACCAGATATCCCTACCAATTAAATTATTTTATTGTCAATTGGTAATCTTTTATTGCAATTTCTCATAGAGAATTGTTAGGATCCACAGAGCACCGATACCACCAATAGATAATATTTTTTTCACACATCTACCGTTATCCATTGAAGACAGGTTAATCCCAGAGATAGATTTTTTCTACCGAGTCACATGGCTTATGTTATATTTTGAGAATCTTCCTGGTCATATTGATTTGTTGTGGTTAATAGTAGATGTTTTTAGGAAGTTCATTAATAACTTTCGGTCCATGACCACCCTCCAATCCATCCCTACATCTTGTTATGAATGTATATCATATTATAATATATGGTACATGTAAATATAATATTAATATTCATTGAATATGAGCTACGCTCAAGGACAACTCAGTATGATAGTCCTTTCATGAGGGTTGTTTTTCCCTATGCCCAAGATGGAAAACAATGAGACATTAATAATAAAATATAATTTTACATTTATCTATACAACTTTTGTCTAACTTTAAACCCAAATCATATTTCAAAAAATATTTAAGCAGGCATAAGTTTTAAAAACTTTCAAAAATGTGGATTTGTCAATTTTACAATTTTAAGTTCATTTTTTTAATCCTTCACAATCATAATGAAAAACCACTTTCCAATATTTCAAACCATTTATCTTTATAAGAGTGCTGAAAAAAATATTTTACTTTTTAAAAGGAAAAAAATACTTTATTTTAAATTTATTTCAGGAAAATTCATACTACAAATAATTGTATATAATAAAAGTAATGTAGTTGTAGGGATTAAATCATGAAAACAGGTAAATGCAGCAAAGGATTTAAGAATGATATAAAATGAGGTAGTAATAATGATATATAAATACACGAAGAAGATGCTCACATAGAGATATGAAGACATAGAGAGCTTATTGGATTCTTCAGAGAAATACGTCATTGTGCCTGATATAAACAAATATATCTATCTCTATGATCAACTTATGATGACGTAATATAAATTACTTTGTTTTATATTGGACACAGGCGACAGCTGAACCGATGTTTCTCTGCTATTGAAGGGAATAAGCTCTCTATATCTTTATATCTCTATGGGTGCCCAAGGAAAAAATAAGAGCTCCATCAAGTCCTCTCTCGAGCTTAGCACCATCGTTGGGGAGTTGGGACATCTCAGAGGATGTCTGTGCATTTTACTTGAAAATGTTGACGTTGGATACAGAGTGTAAGAGTTCTTTATTTCTTGAGACGACACGATGAAGACCCAAAGGGAGTCTCCCTCCGTTTACTCTTGAGACATAAAGGATCCTCTGAACCGTACAGATATAAAGCATTTAATTCTTATAAGATTGTCTATTAAAAAAATACTGAAGGAAAAATAATGTTGGTATCTAATATTGTTTTGAATTGTGATATTTATACACTACATGATTAAATTAGGTTCGTTATAAAATATTATGTTTGTCAAAGAGTTGATTCTCAATGATTTTTTCTCCCTGACGTGTTATATTTATCCCAAAAAACATTCAATCATTAATTTAATTATAGAAACGGAAGTACGGATACTTAGACAATAAAAAAACTTAAACATGGCTTATAAATGAATATCTTTGAGAGAAAGGCTTCATTGATTGTAATGCGTTGTTTTTAAACGCTTTGAATGTTAAAAGAATGCCAAAAAAGAGTAACACGAAGCTAAAAGTGTAGGACTGATAGAAGACTGGTTTCAAAATTTGTGTACACAAATATTATATATTTATATAATATATATTACATAAATAAATATGAAATAATACTTTAAGAAAACCTTGATTCAGCCACATAAAAAATGAAGTTTTGTAATTTTAGTAATGTATTGTGTTATTTTTGTAACTGTTTAGCTCTTACTTAGAATTATAAAAATCCAGAGTTCCCGATAGAATTAATAAACAAAATGTTTTTGAAAATGCTTATGAAATCTGTTAAAAAATCTTATGAAAAAAAATATATATATTTTTCGCAGGTATGTGGATTTCTGAATTTGTCTTCTTTTAACATCCATTATATTGGACGAAAAAGGAAAGACAGACATTCGTATTTATATATATTTTCAAATAAATTCATATAAGTCCTCACGTTTTCGTCGACGTCCCCGAAGCTCAGATACCGGTCATTGCGCCTGTTTCGCACCGGATCCACAGTCCACGTCTTCTCGTCGCTGAAGATAACGACACGTCCGGCTTTGGCCCTCTTGAGGTTGTTGATGAGAGCTTGGCAGCGTTGGAGATGCTTTTCCTTTATTGCAGGGGTCGCAACGGCCTCTCTTGAGCCCAAGTACTTGACTGCCAAGGCCAACGTGGAATACGGATCGCCCATGTCTGCCTGCGTGGGCCCTGGTCGACTTCAACGGGTCCGCCATGAGGATCTGCTTCACCTCCTCCTCGTCTAGAGACTTCTTTGAACCCGCCCCGACCTTTCTCTCAATGCCACTGGCCTTGACCTTGTACACGGTGGGCCTGTGATGCCCAACTGCCTCGAGATCTCCGTCGTTTTTTCCCGGCTTCCAGAAGTGCGTGGACCCGAATTCGGACATCACGTTCCAGAGATATTTTCTTCTTCGGATTCGTAGACCGATTTTGTTTACTTTTTGTTTGAAAGATGACGAGCAAATTTATTTTCGTATTTTGTCGGCAAGAAGCTAAGAAAATCAAAAACCTAGCATTTAACTGAATACGAGTGTAAAAGTTTCACTTGTACACCCGATGTCAGTATATGTATTTTTTTTTTTTTAGTTTAAAGGTTTATTACTGTATACCGTATACATACATATATACATATAACATTACAAAGACATAATATAATAGTACAATACATGCATAAAATAAAGAGCGCGACCACACAAAGGGGTATATGCGCTACAACAGTAAATGTTAGTTCTAGTTTATAGTATAGTTTTCTTCAATAAGTTTTTTCATTTTTTTACATTTCATTAATTTTAAAATACGAAGTACTTCATCTTCTTCTTGCGATGAATCATGCCTTTCATACGATAGTGCTGGACATCTGTTGATAAGATGATCTGCACTCTGAGTCTCTTCCATGCAGACGTTACACATTCCATCAGTTGACTTTTTCCATTTGCTTAAGTGAGCGAGGAAAGGTCCATGGCCGGTGTAAGCTTGAACTATAAGTTTAAGGTTTTCTCGTTCATATTTGACAATCTTTTGTTGAGGCTTTTCTAACATTAGATGAGTATGTTTCATACTTTGGTCTTTTTTGTATCTGTTACACCAGGCAGCATAAAAGAAGTCATTTACTTTTTTCTTGATGTAGCTTGGTGATGTTCCTACAATTTTCCTGTTTTGACTTTCTGTGCCACTCTTTGCTAGACAATCTGCAAATTCGTTTCCTGTGACATCAGAATGGCCTTTGCACCAATCTAAGTGTATCTTTTTTTCTTTTTTCACTTCATGCATAATTTTTTGGCATCTTTTGACTACGTCACTCTTGGTGAATGGGTTTAGGATAGCTGCAATAGCTGATTGAGAATCCGATCGTATTACAACGTTTGCTGATGGTTTTTCCATTCGAGTGAGCGTTTCTATTGATTGTGCAATAGCAAAGACTTCCGCTTGGAAAACTGTAGCTTCTTTATTTAATGATACAAAGGAGTGATGGAGTGATGTATCACCTCGGGTAATAGCCCAGCCAGCACCAGTATTGCCATTTTCATCTTTGGATCCATCTGTGTATATAACAATGTCAGGTTTGTTGACTTCTTGGTTATTTATCCATGTGCGACTACCTTTGATGTAATCACTGGATTGATTTAACTGTAGTTGAGTAAGTAGTTTATCACTCGAGAAACGGTGGCCACGACGTTTGGGAAGGTCACCAATTCCATCCCAAGTGTCTTGGAGGAAGTGTTTAGTTCTCCACCTTGATTTTGTAGCCTGGGCTTGGAGGAACAAGTCGAGAGGAATTATGCCCAAGACAGCTTCCATACCTGCTGTTGGGGTTGATCGAAGCGTTTGGGTCATTGCTAAAAGTACTTTTCTCTGAATGGTATTTAATATTTTAATTGCACATTTCTTTTTAGCAATTGAATGTCCCCATATGAGGCACCCATAGGAAATAATTGGTCTGGCCATTGCTTCATATAGCCAGAGAATTTTTTCTGGTGTTAGTCCCCATTTTTGGCCTATCACTGCCTTTGTCATGTTCCATAGACGAGCTACCTTGGCAGCCTTGTCTTTAAGGTGTTCCATCCAGTTGAAACTTTGATCGAAAACCACACCTAAGTACCTAATTTGTGTTGAATAATTTATCTTTTTGTCGTTCATTTCCAAATGTGGAAAGTGTCTAGATCTCAATTTGTAGGCTTTTGAGAAAACAATGGCGCTAGATTTTGCTGGGTTAAAGGTCAGACCATTCATTCTACCCCATTCAAGGACCTTGTTAATAGCTTCTTGCATTTTGTTGACTAGAGTGGGGGGATGTTTTCCACTTATTAATAGAATAATATCATCAGCATAACCCACTGCCCTTACTGGTCCTTTCTGGAATTTTGTCAGCAGTGAATCCATGACGATATTCCATATCAATGGTGAAAGAACTCCTCCCTGAGGACTTCCGCGCCTTGGAGTGATGCAAATTTTTTCACCTTTCAACTCAGCTGCAACAGTTCGAGTACAGAGAAGACCTTTATACCAGGATTTTATGTTTTCCGGGATTCCCAGTTTGTCCATTCCCAAATCTGCTGATTGAAATCGCAGATAATCAAATGCACCTGTGCAATCAAAACTAACAGCAAGTGTACATTGTTGTTGAAATATTGATTTTTCTACTGTGTCAGTTACCTGTGATAAAGCAGTCTCAGTAGAAAGGCCCTTTGTGTAGGCATGTTGAGAGTTTAGTGATGGAATTGTTTCTTCAATTTTCCACTGTACGATTCGTTCCAGCCCTTTGAGGAAAAAATTTGAAAGGGTGATTGGTCTGAAAGATTTGGCAGTGCTGTAATCATCTTTACCAGGTTTTGGTATAAATACTACTTTCATTTTACGCCAGAGTTTTGGAGTGTAGCCAGTACATATTATAACTTGATATAGTTTTGAGACATATTTAATCATATTATCTCCAAGTTGCTGTAATACTACAGGTTTTAAGCCATCTGGTCCTGAGCTTTTGTAAGGGTCAAATGAGTTTAAAGATTCTCTAACTCTGCTGGTGTCAATAAAGTCAGTATCGAAGTTTGTTACTTGTGATGGTACTTCAAAGACACCATCTATTGTAGAGTCAGGGAAGTGAGTTTCCATTAATAGCTGTAGGGATTGTTTGGGTGATTGCGTATAGCCCTGATCAGTTTTGAGGAGACCAATAGAGTTTGAGGTAGAATTTTGACTTCGGATGAGTTTGGTGATATCTTTGGGACTTTCCACTTTAGTGCAGAATTTTTTCCATGATTCTTTTTGTTCCTTCCTCAGGGCTGCTCGATAAGTATTTCTTGTGATGAGATATTCTTCTCTGTGTGAGCTGAAATTACGTTTTGGCTCAAGTTTATTAAGCTTGTGCCTTAGGGTGGCTAGATGCTTTGTCCACCATGGTACCGATTTTGCCTTCACTGTTTTTTGTACAGGAGAAGCAATGTCAAGGGCTTTCCCTATTATATTGTATAATGACTCTGTACATTGATCAATTGTACATGCATTAGGAAGTATAGCGGGTAAGGAGTGCGCTTCAGAATGTAACCTAAAGGTATTCCATCGAGCCCTTCTGAGGTTTCTTGATCGATCACTAATAGGTTTGTATTTCCCAAAATTAAATACCAAGTACCGATGGTCTGACATTGAAGGCCGAAAATCTACATGCCATCCTGTGATCTCAAATTTTTTGAAGGCATAGTGATTAATTAACGTAATATCTATGGTTGAGCTAGCTCGTTGAGTAACAAATGTGGGCTCATTTCCCTCATTTATAACAACAAGGTTATTTTCATCTATAACTTTCTCAAGAATTTCTCCCCTGGTGTCTGTATATTTACTACCCCATAGATGATTATGAGCGTTTGAATCCATGGCAAGGAGAAGTGGCTGCTGTTTGCATTCACAATGTTTAATTAGATTTATTAATGTTTCCTCCTCAATAGACAGTAATTGGTCAAGGTACGCCACGCAGACATATGTCATTGCATCCTCAACTTTCAGACAAATAGTACAGATATCTTTGTTAGAAAATTCAGGGACGAACCATGCATTCAAATTATTGGATGTTCTTATGCATGCCCTTGGGTGTGTATCAGGTTTACTGTGCACAGTGTAGCCATTGAGGTTAAGACATTTGGTTGTACCTTTGAAGAGGTACGGCTCAGTTACTAGAGCTATCTGAGATGCTCGTAGTTTGAGTTCAGAGTTGGCTGCTTTTGAATGTTGTGTATTAATATACGAACAACTAATCATTTTGGTTTCTTTGTTGGGGATCAACCATTTTGGCTACCTCCTCGAAGAATTGACCCATTGTCGACTGTTTTTTACTTCGAGGAGGTTTAGTTTTCCCTAAGTTTTTATTTCCAATTTCATTTGTTTCCAGGGAAGGAGTTACATCAGAGTCAGGCGCTCGCTCTCCAGGAACCCCTTTTGATGGCACATCCTCGTTGACAACACTCCCCCGTACAATTGTTTGCGCCATCATCAACAATGACACTTGATGTCTGTTGACTAGGGCTACCGTTACCGGTTCAGAATTATCTCCCTTGTCCTCTTTCTCTGAGGTTTCTTCGCATTCTTGGATTATAGGCGCGGCCCGAGGGTCCTGGAAGCGAACCTTCCCTGCAGATGCCACTTTTAATGTAAAGTCATTTGCTTGCAGATCCTTAAATGCTGTTTGATCTACACGAAGGTGAACGACTTTACCCAACTGAGTAATTTCGGATTTTACAATCTCCACCTTGCCTTTTACATGTAGGGTCTTACATTGGTAGGCGATAATCTGACCAAGTACTTCATCGCCGATATTCCCCGTGACTCCCCTGATGAAGCCAGTGAGTCTTGTCTGAGCATCTTTTTCCGCTCTTATTTTCTCTACCTCTTCCCACGATGCCGGAAGAAGAGGTGTATTATTCAATATGAGCTTCCGGACATATTGTCCCGAAGCGTTGTCACAAACAAAGATCACTGCCTTTTATTTGTGTAACGACGTCCTTCATAGTTTGGTAAGGGGTTTGAAGAGCTTTTAAAGGTATTTAAAAGACGTACATAGTCTGTGTCTAATAATTTAATCACCTTATTCCATTCAACAATGGATATGTGATCACCATTTTTTCAACAACGGTGATTTCTGTTGCCTCTTTGGCAATTTCAGCGTATAGAAATTTACGCTTTGGTAAAGTAGATTTTTGCTTTTCAGCAGATTCTTGCTTTGAATTTTGAGGCCTTTTGGGTGGGGGGGTTTCATTTGAGTGGCCTTCTCTCTCTCGTTTCTTGCTTTGCACATTTTTTTGACGTGCAGAAAGTTGAGATGTTGTTTTATTATTTATATGTTTAAGCTCTTTGGAGCTTTGTTTTTGGGTTGCGGTTTGGGATCGTGTCCTTTTACCTGATCTGTTGTAAGTAACTATCTCCCATTTGAGATCAACGTCACTTTCCCTTTCTTCTTCAGTCAAAACATTGACTGCGTCTTCTTTACTATTTTCCTCCTTCTCTTCATTCATCATGAAAGGTTCGGTGATAGATTAAGTGAAAAAGTTCCGCTCAATTTTTCAGATAGCTCCTCATTATAAAATATAATCAAAGAGAATATATACATTAGGGTGTAACTTTTTTACAACCTCATATTCCTATGTCATCATGATGAACTTTTATGAAAGATTAAATAAATCTATTTTTTAAGTTCATTTGATAAAAAACCTTACGCACAAAATTATTTTAAATAATTAATTAAGAGCTTTTTGATCAGTTCTTGAAGTCAAATGAAACATATTCCAGTTTATACAAAAACTTTAAAGAATGATAGTATACTATTGTATAGCAGTATAAAGGGACAGAAAACAATTGGTCAATGTCAATTGGTCACATTAATGTCATTGGAAAGGACGAATCTCAGGGGGAGGTTGTCCTCGTTGCGGCAGGACTCGTCCAAGTCCTGCATAACTTTGATCGCTCGCTCGCAGCATTGGTTGCTTCGGGCAATATTGATGGGTGATTCATCTCTTTGTTTCTATGCATTTGAGACCTTTTGGGTATCCATCCAGAGCAGATGATAGTTCTTCGAAATCCTCATCGCGGAACAATTGGTTGCTAAACCAATGGCCGGCCCATGGGTAAGAAATAAATGAACAGATTTTACGCAGCCTGGTTCGAGTTTCAGCATCAGAATGAATGCAAGGAGGGCTAGAATGGCACGAGAGTTCCAGCGTACATTGCTGATGTAAGGAATCTGCTGAAAGTTAACAAAAGGGACCTCATCTTTCTCAGTGAAGTGTCGGAAGACACGAGTAAGGTGATACAGAAATTTCATGTCGTCTCTCCAACCGCCTGTTTCCTTGATCTCAGCTTTTCCATTGCTGAAAGCTGCCTTCGATTGGTCATACTTGCGCACCAAGTCCTTCAAAAAGAAATACTTAATATCTGGGGATTTGGTTGAGTCATGGAGCTCATCGTCCATGACAATACGGAGGATGCGATCGAGCACATGGTACTGACAACTGATAAACTTGGGTCTGGGGCTCCAATTCTTTTCAAACATCTGCTGCAGCCGAATGACAAACCAGACTTATTCCCGCTGTTGACGCTTGTCGTGTCGGCAATTATCATCAGAGTTGATCCCCACAAGTTGAACTCCTGCAAGACATCCTGGAGCCCTTTTGCAATGGTTACAGCTGTACCGTCCTTCAATTGAAGCACAGTCAATTTGATTTCCTTTGCTTCATTTTTTAGGACCACTGCTTGGTGTTCAATGCCATTGATTTTTTTACCATCGAAGTGCAAGCTCCACTTCTCCTGATGAAGTGTGCTAACCAAGTGCTGCTTCACTTCAGCAGCTCTCCTGTAGAGAGCTTTGTGGATTCCTGGCTGACTTGGGGTCCGGATCTCGATGCCCTCACCTGAAAGCTGACGGCATACCTTTGCTGCTTTGTGGGTCGATAGCTTTGAGCTTGTAACAAGTCGCCTTGCAACACCAGTGGGGTTATACTTCCTTGTGCTTGTTGATGGTGCAGCCTCATCTTCCATAGAACTGTCTTCACTAGTGTTACATGAGTCCGTACCTGTTTCAGAAGAATCTAATGCTACTGAGCTGGACTTAGTTGCTGAATTGGACACATACTAATGGTCCGACCTGGCCTTTGCTCTGCATTTGTAGTTCGTAGAGGTTCTTATCCTCTGGCCTCTCACCTTACTCACATCGAACAGTTCATTCAATGAATCAAAGTTATGCTTTTTCCTGCAACGGTCATACTCTTGCAGGAGCTTTTCTAGTTTTGCACGGATGGCTTGATCTGATACAGGCGGAAAGTTCAATGTCTCCAAAAGCTTTCAGCTCCACAGCAATCAGACCGACCCTCTCTTTCTATTCTTTGGCGATGGATTCAAGGGATTTGAAACGTCCCATCACGTGACTTTTCAGGGGCATGCAGCTCCAGTCACTCAGGGGTTTAGCCCTCATTTACGTTAAGGGTGAATTTTTCAAAGTGCTTTGTGCATGACCTTTTTGTTGGTTTAATGAAATAAAGGTCATTTTAGGCAATTATAAGCAAAAGTTCATTCATTCGTGCTACAGGTAATCATTTTTGTGAAAAAAAGTCAAAAAGTTATCACCCTAATATACATACATATACACATATATGTCTGCTTTGTGATATAATGCAAGAAACGCCCTCAAATAACACAGAAGAGAAAGAAAAATATACTGCCTTCAGTCCAAAGATCCGGATATCGATGGAATGAGGATTGGTGAAGTCCAACGTTGGTTCAGATGAGGAAGGGTGAGCACTTACAACACTTTTTAACTTAATAAAAAGGTGAAAATGAACTTAAAACCTCTCTAAATTGATTAAACTTCAAGACAATTCGCGTGACGTGTTGATAGTCTGACTTCACTAAGAGAACCCCCGGTATGTATATATTATAACAATCCTAATATTATCTTTAACTCTCCTACAATTATACAAAATGAGTGAAGAGCAATATCCAGCATAATTATTATAAGATACAAGGCTTGAATAATAATACTACATATATTTACACACACACACATATATATATAATAATAATAAAAATGATTATAACAATCCTAATATTTTCTTTAATTTTCCTACTATTATTGGTGGAGACTTCAATGTCAAATTAAAACTATCAAGAGCCACGACCAGTAAATTCACTGACACAGATAATTCTTATGATACCCCTAAAAAATACAAAGCTTGATAAGTAATACTATATATATATATATATAATATAATCTCACAGACAATTCTTAAGACACCCCAGACACCTTGGAGATGTACTACTTAGATTATGAATAAAGTCAGTGCAGCCACTTTTTAATATTATTATTTTCCCCTCCCATTAGCTGTTTACAGAAATTAATAACTTTTATAATTAAATGGCTTTTCCGTGAGAGCCTCATTATTTTTATTTTATTTATTTTAAGCATTGAGCTAAGTCTTTCTCTCATGCTTCTCATTTGTGAGCATGCAATGCCACTCTCTCTTTCTCTCTTTCTCTCTCACACACACACACAATAAAATGAATTAATAATTGCCACCTAAAATGCACGTTAATTGTGATTCACGGAAGGCATTACTATTGTAGGATACGTGGGGGCTTTCCAATGCAATTTGTGTTTTGTATGTATTTATAACAGGAGGAGACGCAACTCTATGGAATTCTCCTCATTTTAACCTAAGGAGAAGGGAGAATAAAGAAAAAAAACCTTCGTGTAATTGATATGAATGATGATAATGGCCCCACCACCATCCGTCATCCTATTATCCTTCCTCATATTTCCATACATACCCAAAAATGTTGTAGATTCTTATGATATTTAATATATTTGTTTGTCAAATTAAGGGTTTTGATACTTTGACTTGCGATACTATACAGAATTGTCGAAAGGATATAAAAAGAATGTATAAGTCATTATAAATATGTATTAAAATATGACAAGGGGGCATGAGAATAAACACGAAGCTATGTATCGGACCCGCTAGGTGGCGCTACCAATAAAAGCCGTAAGAAATCAATTTGTTGTTGGATAAACAATGTACAATGGTCTAGTTAGTTAGTTACTTAGTTAGAAATTTATTTCCGATTACAATAGTACATACAAACAATAGACACTAAGGTAAAGAACACAACCACACAATGGGGTATCTGTGTTACAACAGCAAAATGAATTCCTTCTTAAATACTGAAATTATTCACAATAATATTTTTTCAGTTTTTTACCTTCAAATATTTTAGAATTTGGATGCCACGTATTCTTCTTGAGACACTTCATGCCTTTTGAGGGACAGAGCAGGGCATCTGTTAATCAGGTGGTCTGCAGTCTGTGGCTCTTCCTTGCAAAGATCACAGGTTGCACTTGTGTTTTTTCATTTACTTAGGTGGGAGATAAATGGTCCATGTCCTGTGTAGGCTTGAATAAGTTGTTTCAGGCCTTTACGGGGAAGTTTGACAGCCTTTGATCTTGGGGGTTTTGACATAAGATGTATGTGTTTCATGTGAAGACTATCTTTATACCGATCACACCATCGTTTATAAAAATAATCATTTATTGTTATCTTGACATAACTTGGGGGCACGCCAACAAATTTTCGGTTGTTGCTTTGTGCGCCACTTTTTGCAAGGTAGTCTGCAAATTCATTTCCTGTGATGTCATTGTGTCCTCTGCACCATTCAATGTATATGTTTTCCTCGTTCTTTCCTCCGCATATGATTTCTATACACTCCCTGACTTCAGCAATTGAGGTAAGTGGATTGAGAAGAGCAGCAATTGCGGATTGGGAATCAGATCGAATAAACACTTTTTTCCATGTTTTTTACAATTTTCTGAGATCTTCGACTGCTTGCTTGATGGCAAAACCTCAGCTTGAAATACTGATGCTTCTCTATTCAAAGATACCATTGAGTGTTGAATACAGACATCACCAATAGTGATTCCCATCCAGCACCAGTATTACCCTTTTCATCTTTGGATCCATCAGTGTAAATTATCATATCAGAATTTTCAATTGGAGGATTGTCCATCCAAATAAGGTTGCCTTTTATATAGTCACTTTGTTGATTAATTTTAGCTTCCTTAAGTATTTTATCGCAGGAGAAGCGGTGACCGTGGCGTTTTGGAAAGTTGCCAATACCATCCCAGGTATCTTTTAAGAAATGCCTAGTTCTCCATCGTGATTTTGTGGCTTGTCCTTGTATGAAAAGGTTAAGGGGAATTATGCCAAGAACATATTCCATTCCGGCTGTTGGAGTTGATCTTAGTGTGTGGCACATTGATAGCAGTGCTTTTTTTTGTATGGAGTTTAATATCTTTATGGTACTTTTCTTGTTATTAATGGAATGTCCCCATATTAAGCATCCATAGGCTATATTGGTCTGACCATTGCTTTATATAGCCACATAACTTTGTGTACAATGGTCTATTAATATAACAAATCCTCACTATTGAATTCAAAATATCTGGATGGACACTTATAGCATTGACACACAGTCTTTAACTTGTTTATGAATGTATACTTATGAGTTTCTTACGAAGAAACACATAACATCCGTCTGTCAGTTGGTGTGTTATTGATTACTTCTTGGCTTGTATCCAAATTTTTCAATAATTAGTCACTATATGATCCTCCATGGGTAGGTGAGAGGTAAGAAACTACATCCTTTGAACATTTTAAATTAAACTCTAGTGTAAGTTTGTTTTCTTCTGAAATAACTTACGACTATACAAAAAAGAAGGCAGAGCAACATACTTTAAGTGAATCTTTCGTTTTCTTCAACACCTTTGTTATGGACCTTGGAAATCTTTTGGTTTGAAATAGATCCTTCATATTATGGATGTAGATAACGGCTTCCAAAACTTATCCAACAATTTCAAGAGGAGCAATTCTCTTTGTAGCACTTTGCTGTTTCATGCAAAGGCTATAGTCCTTTGAGAAATGAAATCCTCGTTTATTGGATCAGTTAGCTACGCCACAATAAAATAGTATTTTTAATTTAATAAAAAGTCCATAAATAGTTTATGTGTGTCCATTTAAAAAATATTCTTTAAAACTTTTACTAGTAGAGACATGTAGCAGTGTGAAGTAGCTCTCACACTTCATTGAAATAGATCTATTGATTAATGCTCGGAGTTATCAATTAGTTCCATCGAAATACAATCTTAATACATTCAAATAAAATGACACGTCTTTGAAATGCTAAAGAGTTCATTTGTTTCTGTTTTCTCTCTCTAGATGACATTCAACAGTTTTTTTTTTTTAAATCCCAATGGGAGACATACATTTATTCAATCACACAATAAATTCATAATAATCAACAAAAAAATAACTACATATTATACTATGACTAGAAGGAGAAAGACAAGTAATTTTGAAGTATGGTTTAAAAAAACATATGATTTATAAAAATTATAGTGTAAATGCATCTTTAAAAATGTTTTTAGAGATATGATATTCTTTTAAGGCCACCTCCGCTATCCTTGTGGAAATTTGGTGGTTTTTGAACCTGGCCCTCGCCAGAATAGATTGGAATTTAGCGATGACTTTCGATGCCAGTCTCAGTTTAGGGTCCTTAGTTAGAAAACCATACAGGACCTCGTTTGGGCTCAGATCCCTGCCTATTTTGTCCTTTAGACCTTTTTTATGATTTCATAGTATGGACGAGATCCGTGCAATCTCGGAACTGATGAGCAACGGTTTTGCGGCTTTCACACAAAGAACAAATCGCCTCCTCATTTTGAAGCAGACCACTCGTAAAATATACCCCAGAGGAGATTCTATACTTCAAATATTGTTCCCTCGGAGTTAATATGGGGTCCCATATCCCTGAGATTATGTCTTTGAAATATGATGTGTTCTTTGTTGGGGGGTTTACTGTGTCCAATATTTTATTTTTTATTTTTCTCTCGAGTTGGGAAGTGATAAGAAGGTAGTTTGTCTTGATAATCCGGTTAGATACTTGATATAGATTCTCCTTTGTTTTTATAACGACGCCGTCTGCAAAGGATGTCCTAAGGGAAGCCTTCAGGAGAACAATGGAGGGATGGTCGACGTTTTTCAGGCTAAGGACATCTTTAATCGTCCGGAGGCCTCTTTTTTGGAGAATGGACCGTGGAACCTCAACTTTGACTATTGGATTCCCTACCAGAGGCCCGCCTACACCGACCTCCTTCCAGTAGGCTTCAAGGAGCTCTTGGGAAGTCCCAAAGCTCGTTCCATGGTCTGTGGAGCGGTGGGTTGGGAGGACCCTTGTCATTGCCCGGGCCCAATGTTGGGATGGACAAACTTTTGGCCCCTGATAAGGCATTCTTCCAGAGATGGTCAACGAGGGGGTATCTCTTTAGCCAGGAGATCAGGAGAACGCTCCAATGGATTTCCACGTCGATCATTCCGAGGCCCCCTTCACTTCTCGGAGCGTAGAGGCGCTTTTTACCCACATTGTTAGGTATGTTGACAAAGTCTTCACCCATCTTCTTCCATTTGCTTGCTGTTCTTTTATTTTAGGTGTACACCTAAGTGTGTGGTTTACACGGGGCAGGGCAACCGTGTTCCAGCATTTGATTTTGCTCACCAGACAGAGTCTATGTCTTCCCAACTCCGCGACAGAGTATTCTAGGGACCTTTGAGCAGCCCAGACATTTTCTTCGGATCCTAAGTCGAGGGAGATGGAATTACCCAAGACAATGGCATTGTCCACGACCATACTTGGACTTGGTTTGGTGGAGCCCGTCACTATTGGTAAGGACTTGAGTTTTATCTTCATTAATTTTAAGACCTGACTTTAACTCGAAATCTTTCAGGACTTTCAACATCCCTTTCCATTCCGCCCAAATCTTATCTCCTCCCAGCAGAACAGTCCCGTCATCTGCAAAGAAGACGTTCGTGGCCCTACAACCTCCCAAGGTTAGGCCTCGCAATGACTCGTCCAACATCTTCTTGAGAGGACTTACGGCCACTAGAAAGAGGGTTGGAGACAGGGGGTCTCCTTGCTTCACTCCGCGCTTCAACTGTACTCTCGGGTACCCGTCCACGTCGATAACAGACTCAGAGTCCGTGAGGACATTATGAATTGCTTGGACGAAGACCTCTGGGAACCCCAAAGAATGCAATTCACGTATAATGTGATGATGCTCCACCGTGTCAAATGCCTTCCTGAAGTCGAGGCCCACTACTGCGATATCCTCTCCTGATGCCTTGCTTTCCCCGATGGCGGACTTTATGCTCATGACAGCGTCTTCCATCATTCTATTTGATCGGAAGCCGAACTGCTGGGGGTGAAGGAGCTCATCTGTAACAACCTTCAGTCTTTCGTTCAGACACCCAGTGTATATTTATATTCCGTCCAAGAGTGTTATGGGTCGCCAGTGTTTTAATTCTGTTTTGTCTTTTCCTCGTTTAGGAAATAAAACAACCTTTCCACATTTGTATTTTCTTGGGGGGCCGTTACCAAAAAAATAGCCATTGAACAGTTCTGCCAGATGGGCGTCTAGCTCTGGGAGGGACTTATAAAACTCAGCTGTGAACCCTGAAGGGCCCGGTGCTTTATCATTGGGGAGCTTTTTCATAATATATGCCCGTACTTCTTCTTTTGAAAAAGTTTTGTGAGGGAGTTATTTTCTTTTCTTTAGAACCCTGAGGATGTATCGGCTTTGTGTGTTCCCTTGTCGAAGTTGAGTAGAGGTCTTGGAAATAGCTGTGGATGTATTTCCCTATCTCACTTTTGAACTTGAAATTCAACAGTTATTCATCAATTCATAGCATGTTTTTCTTGTTAATAATATATTTTCAGATATGATAGGGTTGAAACCATAGAGATATATAGACATAGAGGGCTTATTGGATTCTTCAGAGGAATACGTCATTATGCCCAATAGTAATAAATCTTTTATCTATATGATTAGCTTACGATGACGAAGTACAAATTACATTGTTTATATTGGACACAGAACACAGCTGAACAATGTTTCTCTGCTATTGCTATATATCTTTATCTCTCTATGATTGAAACACAGTTCTCCTTCTTAAACAATAACAAAAATAAATCCTATATGCTGAAATTTAATTTTAGTACAGATGTTCTTAAAATAGTTTAACTTGATTTATTTACAAAAATATTATTTCATTTACTCATCCTTTTTCCAAGCATATTGAATACATAATCCTTCAATTATATCCTGACATCCTTGACATTATACTTGCCAATATCCCTGCACACTAGGGTGATAACTTTTTTACAACCTCATATTCCTGTGTCATCATATGATAAAAAATCTATTTTTTAAGTTTATTTGATGATAAAACCTCATGCACAAAATTATTCTAAATAATTTGATAAGGGCTTTTTGACCAGTTCTTGAAGTCAAATGAAACATATTCCAGTTTAAACAAAACTTTAAAGAATGATATGTATACTATTGTATAGCAGTATAAAGGGACAGAAAACAATTGGTCAATGTCAATTGGTAACATTAATGTCATTGGAAAGGACGAATCTCAGGGGGAGGTTGTCCTTGTTAGGGCAGGACTCGTCCAATCCTGCATAACTTTGATCGCACGCTCGCAGCATTGGTTGCTTCGGGCAATATTGATGGGCGATTCATCTCTTTTCCAGGGGATTTCTAAGCCTTCGAGACCTTTTGGGTATCCATCCTGAGCAGATAATAGTTCTTCGAAATCCTCATCGCGGAACAATGGTTGCTAAACCAATGGCCGGCCATGGGTAAGAAATAATGTGAACAGATTTTACACAGCCTGGTTCGAGTTTCAGGCATCATAATGAATGCAAGGAGGGCTAGAATGGCACAAGAGTACCAACGTGCATTGCTGATGTTAGGAATCTGCTGAAAGTTATCAAAAGGGACCTCATCTTTCTCAGTGAAGTGTCGGAAGACACGAGTAAGGTGATACAGAAATTCATGTCGTCTCTCCACCGCCTGTTTCATTGATATCAGCTTTTCCATTGCTGAAAGCTGCCTTCAATTGGTTCAAACTTGCGTACCAAGTCCTTCACAAAGAAGTACTCAATATCTGGGATTTGGTTGAGTTATGGAGCTCATCGACCATGACAATACGGAGGATGCAATCGAGCACATGGTGCTGACGCTTGTCGTGCCGGCAATTATCATCAGAATTGATCCCCACAAGTTGAACTCCTGCAAGACACTTCTCCAGCTCCACTGTCCTGATGAAGTGTGCTAACCAAGTGCTGATTCACTTCAGCAACTCTCCTGTAGAGAGCTTTGTGGATTCCTGGCTGACTTAGGGTCCAGATATCGATGCCCTCACCTGAAACTGAAGGCATACCTTTGCTGCTTTGTGGGTCGATAGCTTTGAGCTTGTAACAAGTCGCCTTGCAGCACCAGTGGGGTTATACTTCCTTGTGCTTGTTGATGGTGCAGCCTCATCTTCCAGAGAACTGTCTTCATAGTGTCACATGAGTCCGTACCTGTTTCAGAAGAATCTAATGCTACTGAGCTGGACTCAGTTGCTGAATTGGACACATCCACTTCCAATGTATTCCTTCACTTGGATGGGTGGATGGTCTGGGCACTGGCACGTTTGCCAGTAGAATAACCGACCTGGCCTTTGCTCTGCATTTGCAGTTCGTAGAGGTTCTTATCCTCTTTGCAAAACATTGGCCTTTCACCTTGGTCACATCGAACAGTTCATTCAATGAATCAAAGTTTTGCTTTTTCTGCAATGGTCATACTCTTGCAGGAGCTTTTCTAGTTTTGCACGGATGGCTTGATCTGATACAGGCGGGAAGTTAAATGTCGTCCTCCATAAAGCTTTCAGCTCCACAGCAATCAGACCGACCTCTCTTTCCGTTCTTTGGCGATGGATTCAAGGGATTTGAAACGTCCCATCACGTGGCTTTTCAGGGGCATGTAGCTCCGGTCACTCAGGGGTTCTTCGTGGATTGCCACATTGCCTCTTGATGGTACTCGGAACAGGACCAAGTTCTTTCTCCAGGTTTCCTTGTTCTTCTCTGTGGTAAAGGAACTTTTCTTAAACGACATGCTGTTCTTTACTAAGCTATACTCCTAGAAACAGAATGTATAAGATAGTAGAGCGTGTCCAGTTTCCACTGCCCAGGAGGTAATACATAATTCAGAACACTGTAGAAGGTCAATCAAAGTGGTAGAATATTCTAAAATCTCAAGTGAGGTTTGTCCCTTTTAAGCTTCCACCAGACAGCACATCGTGTTCAACTGGTTTCGGATTATTCAATCCGGTTAATTCATTAGAGACACTTTGTAAATGTTTCCTTTTCGTTATCGAATTTAGCCTCATTTACGTAAGGGTGAATTTTCAAAGTGCTTTGTGCATGACCTTTTTGATAGTTCAATGAAATAAAGGTAATTTTAGGCAATTATAAGCAAAAGTTCATTCATTCGGCTACAGGTAATCATTTTGTGAAAAAAAGTCAAAAAGTTATTACCCTACTGTACACTTGACATTGACTAGAGAAACTTCTTTGGATCTTTAGAAAGAAATCCGTCGTTTTGTCGGGGCCATAAAATTATCAAGTAAAAAGTTTCTTTTCGTACCATTTTAAAAATCAACTTTATAAAAGGATTTTTTTGCAACCATTTTTTAATAGCAAGTATCACATAACGTTTTATATATATATTAATACCTATTGAAATGCCGTTATAAAAGATTTGAAGTATAAAATACTTGAGGATAAAGAGCAGGAGTTGTCCTTCATTATAATATAATTTAATTACTCTATTTCATTATTAGCTTTTTATATCTCCTTATATGAAAATACCCTTAACTACGCCAATAACTTCATTATATAAGATATGGTTTCCCCGAAAATCAACCTACATTTAATATATATATATATAGTATATAGTTGGTGTAAAAATGTATTTAATTTAATATAGTTTAATTATACAGGGTCCACGCGCTAAATTTGACACTTCGGTTTATTGCACGAAGCGGCCGCTAGGGGGCTAAGATCGGGCCAACTGGGCTTCTACCTTTAGCCTCAGTAGTTGAACACAGCTGGTAACGATAACAAATGGCGTCTGACAAATTTTAACCCGCCCGAATCCTGGAGACGCGTAACTGCAGTGATGATGATCCGCGCCGGTGCAAGGATATGGAGATTATGAAGACGGCGTGCGTGGCCAGGAACACTGTCAAGTCCATCAGATCGGAGCTGGAGGAGTCCAATAACGACTACGAGAAGGTGATGCGTGATGGTGTTCGGCATCATTAGCTCGACGACGTGACTCATGCCGCCTCACTTCTTCCCCAAGGGCACTGAGACTGGACTCGGAGGGGTATGTGGCACTCATGAGGGATGTGGTGGCCCACTGGATAAAGAAGTTGCCGCTGGGAGGCCCTACGTGTTCCAGCAATACTCGGCGCCCTGCCACAGATCGCGCAAAACCAGATGTGGCTGTCCGAGAACCTGGACGAATACACGAGCCCAAAACATTCTGGCCGCCCAACTCCCGACTGCAACCCGTGCGACTTATACCTATGGGGCGTGGTGAGAGGGATACCAACCGAACTGCTTGAAACCAGGGACGAGTGAAGGCCCGCATCACGCTCTGCTACAAGAAGTTGCCGAGGGATCAGGTCAGGTGCGCGTGCTCCAGGTTCGGTCCCGGCTGAAGAAGGTCGTCGAGGTAGGGGCGCGTACTTCCGAGTAGAATCCAAGCCAACACCAATACTGACAAACATACTTTGGAATTTTTGATTTAATAAAGAATTAAAGATTCTATCATGTTTGGTTTTTATTTTCGAAAGTGTCAAATTTAGCGCGCGGACCCTGTATGTTTTATGAACCATTGTGTGTACATTGGGTAGCAAATACAATATGTGTGAACTCATTTAATTATAACTAGCAATACAAAAATAGATTTGCATGGTATAATGCAGTGGTCCCCAAAGTGGGGGGCGCGACCCCTAGGGGGGGCGGAAAAAAAACGATTGAATGAAAATATAAATACAGTAGACTAAATAACAATGCTAGCATACATGGACAAATTTTGACGCAGCTCCCACAGGAAACGCACAAGAAGAGGATGAACCATGATCAGATGTGCTTCCAAAGCATTTCATTCCAAGGCAAGACAAAAATTGACGACACATATCTTGCCTTTGGCTTCACTGTACAACGATTGGTAATGAGGAGAGACCCAGTGTGTGTACAGGGTGATTCACTTAAATTGAGACTCACATATTACAAACTACAATCTTTATATTAAATTTACACAAATAATTTTAAACAAAATGATAGCACAATATGTTATTTACAAAATGTATTTCATTAAATTTTCACATATCCTTCTTTGGCCTTCACTACAGCTTTGAACCTCCTCACGGTGGAGGCAACACAGGCGGAATTCTTCCTCAGACAAAGAGGCCCAGGCCTGGATCAGTTTCTTCTTTAGAATCTCCACGATGGCCAGGACTTGCTACACACCCTTGTCTCCAGAATGGACTATATTCCAAAGTCCATTGGGTTCAGATCTGGGGAGGAGGGAGGCCACAAGTTCTTGGACCAAAGTCTGCGATCATACAGTGCAGAAGCTTTGAACCAATTTGCTGTATGGGATGGAGCTTCATCTGTTGGAACAGAAAAGAGCCGTAGGATCTCTCTTTGTACCCATGGGACGACCTCTCTGAAAGAAAAGCAGGTATCTGCCTGGTCGATCTTCACGCCCTCCTCGACAAGATAATTGGGGCCTTCTTCCCGTCCGACGTCACTTCCGCCCAGACCATGACTGAGGGTGGCTTTTGCCTTCTGAAGAGAGTCCTCAGCTGCACGGGGATGTCTTCCTTTTTTCTAGATAAAACCGGTCATTCTGACTGTTGTGGGTGGCCTGGACCGTGAAAATCTTTGTCTGAGGAAGAGATTCCTGCTGTGTTGCCTCCACCGTGAGGAGGTTCAAAGCTGTAGTGAAGTCCAAAGGAGAATATGTGGAAATTTAATGAAATACATTTTGTAAATTACACATGGTGATATCATTTTGTTTTTAAAAATATTTGTGTAAAATTTTTACAAAGATTGTATCTTGTAATATGTGAGTCTCAATTTAGTGAATCACCCTGTATGTCTTAAAGTGTTAGCTTGTGACAGCTTGAAAGCCGAACAAGCTAGGACGCACTTGGAGATACATCATCCTGAGCACAAAGACAAGCCAGTTGACTTTTTCCGACAAAAACAAGTAAGCTGCCGTGCTCAACAGTCTCTCTTTACTAAAGCTGCATCCGTACCGGCAAATGCTCAACTCACAGGATCAAAAAAATAAAATTGGATCCATGACCCTTTAGAGCACACACCTGCCGTCTTTAGCACATCAGAGGAGGAACAGTTCATTGATGTCACCTCCGACTCAACAATGAGGCTGCAGTTTAGTCAAAGACACTGGCTGCATTTTGGATTGGAGTGGAGAAGAGAGTAACCACTTCTTGGCAAGAGAGCCTGGCCATACTCCTCCTTTTGCCCACATCTACCTATGCGAGATAGGGGTTTCTGCTGTGGCCTCCATCAAAACAAAGTACATATCAAAGCTGGACATGAGAATGAATTCAGAGTGGCAATCTCAAATTGCAACCCAGTTTCGACAAGATCTGCAGCATGAAGCAGGGCATCAATCTTTTCAGTAACTGTGGGCCACATCAGTCACTGAAAAGATGTGAGGATTAAAGGTGCCTTTTTTGCACAACAAACCTTTGGGTTTTGTTCTTATTTTCCTCTCATGTCATGTTTTAAACCCCATTTTTGCAGAGAGACAATTTTTTCAAAAATGCATTAAATGTTCAAATATAAAAAAGACACCTGTTTACACTGAACATAATTACACAGTTAAGGTGCTTGAAAACTGTTACACTTATTACAATCTGCAGTTTATGGCAGTTCACTTTATTTTTTCAACACAAGAAAAAGGTTGAGGTTTGACACCTATTACAAACTGCAGTTATGGTAGTTCACTTTTATTTTTCCAGCAAAAAAAAAAGGATAGATTTGTATTAATTACAATGTGTGAAATAAACTGCAAGGACTGTGAGAACAAAATGTATGATGTCCTTTTTTTTTTGGGGGGGGGGGCGCAAAAATTTCTTATGTACCAAAGGGGGGCCCAGCAGAAAAAGTTGGAACCACTGGTATAATGGAACGTAGCAAATGTATACATTCACATCTACCTTTTTAGCGAACAGCTGTCTATAAAGGTCACTTGATGATAATGTTACTAATTTTTTCCCATTAATAAAGAGTAAATATAATAAATCTTATGAGTATAGCGGGCACCTTTTATTCAAGGACGATTTTTTTTTGGGGGGGTCCTTGAACGGTCACTATGGATAGATTTGACTGTTTATCCATTTATTGCAAGGGGCCATATAACAATTGATACCTCATTGATAAGATCTTACTTTCGATAGAGTAATTATAACGATAGTATGCTTATTATATTCAGTCGGATACTGCAATTCTGTTGAATCAAATAGGTTAAAAACCCATTTCCTTTTTCTAAATCTTATTTTAAAAGCACTATCGTTGTTAGATATAAGTAAACAAATTAAATTTCAATTTTTTTCTAAGTAATATTTATTCAATTAATAGTAAAGATTAAATTGAAATAGTTCATTTCAAAGGATTCCAAACTGACATTGATTAAAGCAATATCAGGAAAAACACTTAATATTCTGATACAATTAATATCTCTGAGTTGATGCTTAGAAACCCAACAACTGCAATGAAGTAATTAATATTCACGCTCCTTTATGGTTCCACCCATCACACTCGGAAAAAAGATTCCCAGTTTTTTCTTATTGATTAATAGGCGAGCCACACTCGTGGCATTGAGAGTCGAACAAAACTTCCCTGATCGATTTTTTCCCCCCTCATGTTCGTTAATTATATTAATAAAATAAATAAATAAAATCATAGACAATGATTAAAAACATAATTAAACATTTAAATTTTTAGCTCTGGGGTAGAAAGCATACAATAAAATAACATACTATATCCGGGAAAACTATCAATTTAACACAATATTAAAAATTTGAAATACTTAAGATAACTCATGTATCTAAAAACACAACATTATTATGCTAAGTGCTAAATTTTTATAAATAATTCATAGGAAATATAAGCATTGTCACTTGTAAGGATTTATAAAGGACATAGATCGAGGCCCATAATTTGTATATCTCAGTTCACACATCAACATTTATGCATAGAATGATGCGAAAAATTTCCTTTCTTATTCTTCGCGCTCTTTTTCTTTTCATCCAAACACCTTAGTGAACTGAGTTCCAGAGTGGTATCCTTAGCGCTACTACGTTTAACATAATAGTTATTGAATTGCCTATATTCCCCTCTAATGGATAATAATCTGAATGTTTTCCTTTCATACATATGAGTTAGATATTATTTCCGACAAAGTCAATAATAATAATAATGGCAATTTTGGGGATAAGGAGCCCTTCTAGGGATTCACTAACTTTCTCAGGTGTGTGTGGTGTGTGTTTATGTTGAAACTCTTTGTCTATTTGCTTAAGAGAATTCTACAATAGTTATTTCCCCCACATATTTATACCATGTGTACTCATTGATTTTGACCTAGTTAAGCCTAAATGAGAGGATGAGCCGCCTATTATGTGGTGAAGGTTGAATTCCCATAACCCTTCTTATTTTCCCTTCCGTAACACAAACTAACTTGTAAAAAACTATGACATTAAGTCTTCACCCCCCCCCCCTCCTCATTCCCTACTGAGTCTTTTCCTATTATTTAACTTGCTTCAGTGGTCAGAGCCCCCCCCTCCCCCATCTTCAGACTTTTGATTCTCTTAAATAATATTTAGGTTTTAGTATGAAATAATTTCATTTTCCTTTCTCTTAATAAGCGAATCACGTTCGCCGTAATTGAAATAATGCTTTTGTGAGATGTTAGCTCAATCTAAGGGCTTTAATTGATGAAAGGTTCATAGAGCTTTTTTGTAATATTTGATCAAAGAGTCCTGTACTCGAGGTTTCGTGACTTATTCAATTGAGACCATATTAAAAAAATGACAGAGAGAGGAGAGAGAGAGAGAAAGAGATAATATCCAGCGCTTAGAATATTTGTTTTTGATATATTTCTAGGATTGTTTGTAAGTATCATTAATGTTAATTCTTGTTGTTGGGTAAGCCCTGAGTCTGTTATTCAATTTAAATGGAACACAAGGGAATACGATAGCCGCTTGGCTATTATGAGGCGTGTACAACTCTAATATTAGAGGCGCAGGTTCGAATACTCCCGAGAGGGAATGGTCATTTTAGGTCTACCTCATTGATAAGATTCTAGGTTTGATAGACTCCTTTTAATGCTAGAATGCTGAATTATATCCCGTAGGATACAATTCTATCGAACCAACTGGGCAAAAACAACAACTTGTAATAATTAAACTGTATTATGTCGTTTACTTCAGTAACTACTTGTTAATAGTTTAACTTATTAATACCATTTTGAAAATCTCAAGCTCATTATGCTATAAATAAAATACATTGGTCGTCGAGGACTGGGATGTTATTATGTTGATCCTATTACGCCTGGGTCTAGGACTGCCATGGGTTTCTATAGTTTCGCAGAAAAAAGCCTTATGGTTCCCAGCAGCCCAAGTGGATAGAATCGTAGGCCGACCATTTATAAGGCAAAACCCTCTAGATGACTCGACGTCCTTCGTAGCTTCTATGATTTCTCCCATTGTCATTTCAATACAATCAAACTACTCTATCGCTCTCTTATAAGCATAAATAAATCTCTCTGGTGGTATAGGGACGCAATCGAAATAGATCATTCCACTTCTATTATAAGACTCATTCGATAAATATTTATCTTTTATAGGTTTTGGTTATTATTTATTCAAGATGTCATGAAAGAAGGATTTTTATATGTTGGCAGTTATTTAACATATAAAACACAAAATAACCTGTATATCTGTAATACAATATGTCTTGTTAATAATTTTAAACTATAATACTACTTAATGGTCTTAAAAGCTGAACACAGATAGTGTTCCTTATTTTTATTACTTCTTTGACCACAATCAATGTCTTCCAATATACTTTTATAGACAACTAGCTAGCTATTTTGATACACCTTAAAAGATGAAAGATGTTGAAGGTGAAAAATAATCATTTTATCTAATAAATATGAGCAAGAAAATTGACGCTTATTAATAATAATATTTCTTTAAAAGTGTTATTATTTGTGCTTGATATATAAAATTGATATGCTTTTTTTTCTAATTCGATGACTTATTAACGCTCAATCCATTACACAATTATATAAATTATAATGAAAGGAAAGTGCATAATAAATGATCATCTAATGATAAAGAGAGATAGAGAGAAAGAGCCATTTGACTCTTTTATCAAGGTGATAAGGAAAAATATAATATATATTTTATGAAAGAACGTAAGATGGTGGATGTTAGAAGACAATGGGGTAAAGGAGCCTTCCTCTTTTGTCTTCATGTAATGAACCTAGAATTATGATCACTACTCTTATTCATTTTGCAAAGAAAACTTTTGTTAAATATATGTATTATGTTTTAATCACGTAATCAAATTCCTTGTCACGTACCTATTATACCCTTGTTTTTGAAGGTCCCTGATATGGAGGGTTTTATGACAGAAGAAAGTGAGTTAGTCAGCCCTCCGGTTGTCTTCATGTTCACTGTACTCCTTTTATAACTTGTGGTCATTTGATCCGTCTCCGCTCTATCATGAAATAAAAGGTAGATTTAATATTTTTCATGGATGAGTTTTGTTTTGCATAAATAACCATCTTCTAATTTACTATAAAGTATAATTGACTGCATGCCAAATCAGTATTTGTTGCGAACATAGGTAAATTGGAATCTTAGTTTGTCCTATATTTGCATATATATTTCATTGGTAATTTACAGTACCCATAAAAAAATAGATATTTTTTAAAATAGAAATATTATAATATTGTTATTAAAATAGTTAAAGTTGATCAATGCGTAAGAAATAGTTTCACAGAGATATTTGTAGCATCAAAAAATGTTAGACTAGCCTTGATGACCTTCTTTTGTGCATTACTATAAACACCTCCCTATTATAATATTATTTGTCGAACAAAATGAAGAGAAATGAAATAAATCAGGATTCCTTTCTTTTTTAATTGACATGTTTACGTCTATATTCATATATTTTCTTTAGATTTTAATGTACATAAATTTCTGGTTGCCCCAGGAATAAGTCATTAATTTATTAGATCCTTTATCTGCATTGAAAATATTCTTCGGTACAAGACTTGATTTTTTTCATTATTTTATGGGTGAAATTAAAGATAAGTATTCAATGGTAATCTACTTGGAGTCTTCAAAGGCCATTGCAACGCATTGCAAAAAGGGTTACAACGCATGAACCCCTTCATCCCGGGAATCGAAGGCTTATATATATCGGCCGCGGCTTTAAACCTCAAGATACCTTCCCATTTCGACAATTCGTGGACAAGGGCGTCGGAAGAAAATTAAATACTTCCTATCGGGTCGTAAAGTCATAGAAATTTTATAAGAATCATATAAAAAAGACAAAGATTTTATTTAGATGTCATTTGTGTTATATAATTTTACTGCGATATAATGATTTATAATATAATCAGTGATTTTAATCATATGTCATTGTTTCATTTAATATCACTGTGATGTAATTATCTATTTTATTATCAGTAATTTCAATTAGAATGTTCTCTGTTGAGGTAAAAGGTTTAGACTACAATGTTTAGTGGTGTATTTTTACGTATTTAGCTCAATTTTAAATACATATAATATTTTGAGTATGTGTTTTTAGAACGTTGAACAATAATAAAAAACTAAATTGTCTATTTGGTTTGAAAGAATTCTATCCTTTTTAATGTGAAAAAGAATTTTAATACTTTTTTTTTTGACAGTAAAATAGCTTTATTTACTTATGTGATTTTTCATACAATATCTTTTTATATTTTTTATTTAATACATACATATAAAAAATATGCACTAAAACTGAGGTAAACGTTAAAAATGTAACATGGCTTAAAAAATATTTTTTGCACATTTAATTAGTAATAAGATATAAAAAAGGAGAATGATCATAAAACATTAAAAAAAATTCAGATAAATCAAGAACATTCCTAGATATTAACTATTTAAAAAAATACAACTTTAAGAGATGTCTTGGGTTTATATTTAGTGTTAGCTTTTGCCTCCATCGTTATTCAGCTCCTCCAGGAGGGAAAGCTTCCTGTCTAAAAGACCTTCAATCCCACATGGGAGTTTTGAAGAGCTAGTTCTCGCTGCATAAATAAGAATTTTATACTTAAATGAATGTCCCAAACCTTGGTTTTTATACTTTGTGGAATAAAAGGAGTTGAAAAAGTGCTCTCTCAATAGTGAGAGTGTTTGTGTTCATTTATTAACACTATGATCTGAAACCAAATATTATTTTTAATTGTCAAAGTAATTTTGTAAAATTTGTATTAGGAGCTATTGTCAGCTTTTTGTTCATAATTTATTTCTTAGGCCGGTCATGTTCAATCTACTTCGAGGACTAACTCCCATCGCTTTTCATCCCACACCTATGCATTGATTCAGTGATAGGCAATGCTGGTATTTATGATCATCTTCTAAGAGCTTTAAAGATATCGAATGCTTGATTGAAAGGAAGAAAAAGAAAGCATCACTTACCTAAGCATGTGGCTGTACAAGGAATCTGTACTATATACATTTATTGACAGGAGTCAAAGTTTAAGACATCAAACGTTTAAGTCCATCTTATGAAAAGCAATAAAATAAATGTTTTTTTGTTATCAAATATTGAGGGGAAAATAATTATGTAATCTGCCACAAATAACTTTTGATAAAAATAAGAGCATCATGCTGTCAAACCAACTAATGCACATAAAAGACTGGATGTTTGATATATTGGTATATAAACACATTTTGTTCATCCTATGTTATGAACGGAACTGCATAATAACCGTATAAATGTTCTAACAGCCTCAGAAGTTTTACAGCTAACAGCAACCATTTTTATGTGTCCTTTGTTAATAATAAGTTGTATAAATCAAATATGATAATATATATATATTAAAGAGCTCAACAAATTTATAAAAATAAATAATACGATTACAAGAAAAGCATCAAATTTGTATTTAAAAATATTGGAAATATTTATAATTAATTGATAAGATAAGGAAAAAATATATGTTTGTAAATATTAACTTACATCAGTTTGCTTAAATAATAATAATAATTTCTCATATACAATATTGTGGTACAATAAATATTCAAATATAAATGATGCTCAAACAAATACCCCAGAAATACCTTAGAAAGAATGCACAAAATCCCCCCAAAAACCATCAATACACTTTACAATTAATGCAACCCCTTTTTACCGTTTTTTCTTATTCTATTTAGAGTCGGTATTTTAATATATGAGCCTCTTTACACCTAGCGTACTTATATAAGCTCATTCAATTTTCTTTACACATAATATAATCGAAAGGGAGAGAAAAAAGAGTGAGAATTCATAATTATTTTGCCAATGGAACATTATAGATAAAAGCCTTAGAGTTTAATACATGCTGCTTTAATGGGTATAAAAAAATAAAGAAAAAAACGAGCAGTACTGCATCTTCGTTTTATTTATTCTTACTCCCTTGCAAAATAGGCCTACATTATTTCATTCTAATGCATGTATGGGAGAAATTGTTCATTAAGACTCTTATGGGTATCAGTCGCTAATGCTTTCTAAGAATTAAGAAAAACTATAATACTAAAAGGGAAGTATCCTTACCCATAACTGTTCAATAATTATCAACTTTCATTCACATAAGAATTTATATTTCTTTATATTCATACTGATTTGTCTTACAGCTATAGGTATATATATATATATATATATATATATATATATATATATATATATATATATATATATATATATATATATATATATATATATATATATATACATAGAATCAAAAGAAAAGAGTGAGGGAGGTTTCTTTATCTTCTTCAAAAAACCGCCAAATATCACACACAGCTAATGCCATGGTTCTTGAAATTCACCGACAAAGAAATCGGGACTCGTGAGGCCCATTCTGTTGCCGAAGAACATTTAAAAAACTTGAATCTTCCCCTGAGTGGAAGAGGAATATTTTGAAGTCAATGGTTGGAATCTTTGATGGGCGAAAATTTACAAGTCAACTACAATATCGGGCAATATTATCAAATTTTGGGACATTGTAAGGATTGTGGTCTTTTATACAACAACTCTAAACATGCATTTTGTGATTGTCCAGCTCTAACTATCATCAAAGATGACTTAAAATTAAACGCAATGAGCATTTAGGGGTTTTGAAAAGGATCATATCAAAGTCTACATCCTGTTTGGCATTTCTAGGAGGGACTCAGCGATCAAAATTGAGAGTGTTTCTATATGAGCGGCAATAAGTAGCTGCAAGGCGTATATTGCCAAATCAATAACAGAAGAAGTTTTGATTGATGAACATAAATTACGCACCATCATGATCGGTGCTGCCGCCAGATACTCCGATTCCCAAAGCACAGAACAGAGGTTGGAACTACGCAGCTGAACTGATCAAATACGTCCCATCTACATCACCTCATCTCGCAGCAACACTCAATGTCCTTATTCGCCAGTACAAGAAATACAAGAACACCAAAACCGAACGCATATAGATAGATCTTATTTATTTATCTTCTTTTTTTTGCATTTAAGAATTTTATATTTTATATTTTTCTTGAATATTTGCTATATTTTATTGCCTTTGTATTTAATCATTGTGTTAGTTGTATATATATCAAGAGTGTTAATTTTTTTAAAGATTGTTAAGGTCTTAAAAAGGAAATTAATTTTAGACTAAATGTTTATTATGTTATTACTAACACAATTTCATTTTTTAAATTATTTTACATTATATGAGGCATTATTTTTATTCAATAAAGACCGTGCTTATGAGAAAAAATATATATTCTTTTGATCCTTAAACAGTTCTGGACGTTTAAAAAGCGATACGGCGAAAAATATATTAAGATTATTATAAATCCTTCACTTATTCCAAATGAATTATGATCCTTGGTTCGATAGACTAATTTTAATGCTATAATACTTATTTATATCCTGTTGGATGCAATTCTATCGAACCATATAGGCAAAAAAAAAGAATTATTACGCATGCCTTTCAAACCCTTACAATATATGTATGCAAAAAACTACTTTTTAAGAATAAAGAGTATTAAAAATTTACTTTGATATTTTTGCTTGGAATCTAGAGTTAACATTCATAATATGGGCATCAAGTAATCAAAAGTGTTGAGTCTAAGAAAATACATATATTTGAAGTACGGTGCAATGCTTAGCAAACAGGAAGTGTAATTAATTATTTGTAATTGAGTAAATATATTTTTAAGCTATTCAAGTAAGCCAATCCTACTAGAGAAAGCCGTTATTCCTTTGAAAGAGTGCCTTAAATTATATCCAAACTTGAATACAGTACTAACTTTTTAATACGTTATTTCCAGCAGAACTTACTACTTTGCACAATGACACAGTTAATACCGGACCTGCATTTTATCCAGCTTTAAATCAACAGATATTAAAAGTAAAAATCCTTGGACATTAAATTAACAAACTTTTTAGAAACAATAAAATATGTTTCTAATTTCATTACTAAGGTCTTTGTACTCCCTGCTTTTTGAATATAAAAAATCCATCAGCTTTGAGTTTTCCTTACATTCAGTCAATATTTCCTTAGCTTCCTTCCCTACCACTTATTCTATCGGTAATATAATAAAAAGTATGCACAGTTTTATTGCCTCAATCATGGTGAAGAGACAAGTAAGTTTTTCGTACAAGCTGCACATAATGACTTTGAAATAATCTTTAGTGTTATGAGACCATCATCTTCCTTCTGTTATAAGCCACAAAGACATCATGCAGTCCTACTCAATGGCTCAAACTATAGGTATATGCAGTTTATTGAGTGCACTGAGTATGCAAGGAATTATTTTTTATATATTAATTGAGAAGTAAACTTAAGAGTCAAAATGTAGCTTTAACTATTGGAAGATGACATTTTCTTTAGGACTTCATGCAAAGATATTGGAGTGCTTTACAGCAAAATATCTCATGTATTTGCAAATTGCCCGGATATTTTGATAAGTTTGTTTCCCTAAATGTCAGGCGGATATGTGCAAATATGTACCTCATATTCTTCTATTTGGGCTTTATTCAAGCCATAAAGGTCCTACAAAAACTCATGCCTTGGACATGTCTCTTCTAAGTCGCCGAATTTATATTTTTCAACAGCTACCTATCGCCAATTTTATAGCCAAATATGACATCAAAACTATTTTGATATCTACTGCAGCTTTATCTACTCAGCCTTATCTATTGAAATCTCTGATGTATATTGTTCCTCTGTGGTGTATACAGGCGATTTAGTTGGACTTTATCCGTACTGCTCCAAGCAATATCTTAATTTCTTAAAAAAACATTCTTAAGGCTCAAAAAATTAATTAAATGAGATTATAAATTTTAAAGAATATTTTTGTAACTAGAATTATTGTCTGATATATGTATTGTGTATTGTTTTAATATTGATGAATGACTTATGTATATGTTTAGGGAATTAATTTTAAACTACAATGTTTATTTATACATTATATTATGTGTAATTTCTCTGAATAATAAAGTTATATTTAAAAAATATTATAAAATTATGCAAGTAAGGACCATAAACAATGTAAATTCTTATTAAATTTAATATGAGTATTTCCTCAATTTAAATTGAACATCAATAAAGTAATAACTTAAATCATTATGGTTTTGTGTCCACCATGAGATAATTTGATTATTTTGTCTGTAATGATCTATTTTTCATAACCTGTAATGATTTTATGAAAAAACCCTTCCTTGAGTTCATAGATAAAAACCGGACGCTTAACGTCTCTTGGCTTCAAAGTATAAGAAACCAAAATTCATTGCCTTTGAATATTTGCCAATGCTTTCAGTTACATGGAAAGGCTTTTGGTGGTTTACTACCAGAAAGCTGTCAGAAATACCTTTTGCGTTTGACAAGAGTACCCCTGGGGTCATACTTCCGATTGTATTCATATATTTCGTTCCTTCAAGCAAACGGTTGCTTGTATCGAAATCAAACATCATTGAAAAGAGAGAACCAATAAAGCCGTGTTTTACTAGAGCAGTACCTCCATAACTTTTTCAGAGTTATGGATGTGCTTTAGTCCATATTTTCATTGAATGAAGACGAAAAGTTATACTTAAAGGAAAAAAAGTACGTACTTCTAAATTAAAAGTTAAAATATGCCAAAAAAAAATATGGTCCGTTTATCGCTCTGTATCAAGAAGACGATTTATAGTTTTTTTGTGTATTTCTTTGTATAAATAAATAATTTGAAAACCTTAAATTCTTCTTCGATGAAATGTTTGACATTTTATTTTACCAAAAGTACAGATATGCTTGAAAATTAACAAGGGAAAATTATGTTCTAGCATATATGTCACATTCGTCCCATAAAAGGCGGACCACGGTCCAGTCCAGACCCACACTAACCAGACCTCTAACAATGTAATCACTCATCTTTTGTTTACCCTGCTAGTATTTTGTAGTGTTTTTGAAACGTATTTTATTTAATTTGACATCCAATATGGGCACCGAAAGTATATTTTACACTAAAATATTAACGACAGATATGCTGTATTTCTCTCTCAAATCCGTCTGTTCGCAACAATTCGTGGACCATTGCTTCAGAGGAGATCAAGTATTTCCCATCAAGTTCACTCATATCATTAAAGATTTTACGTCGCATTCTTAAAACTTCAAAATGATGTTTTTATATAATTATTTATCATTTTTAAAGAATATTCTGTGCATTTTTATTATTTGATTATGTTCAATCATGGTTAAAATTGATGTTGTTCTTCTCCGAAGTATAATTTTAGATAAAATGGTCTATTTATTGTTTTTTTTAACGCAATTACTTTGGAATTTTGTAGAACTGAAATATTAAAAAAATAATAACGCCACGAAAACTTTGTGATGGTTCGGACCTTTGCTTTAGGATTAATTTATAGCTGGACATCTTTGGTTGAATATTTATCCATAGCCTCTTTTACTTTTGGTTTCTTACGAAATAAATTGATCAAACAAGATGGGTGGGAAAAGAAAGACTGCGTCGTCCATTCTTGGGGCACTTCTTCCCCCAGCAGTGAGTTATGATTCCTTTTTTCCAAGTAAGTATCTAAGAGGAGCAGGGGAGGGAGAGGAGATAACAAATGGATGGAACAACATAATCAAAATGAAAAATATTTGAAGTCACTGAAACGTAACGCGCAAATAGAATGCTTCATTATTTTCATTTCTTGTTAAAAGTCGCTTTCATTGATTATGATGATGATGATGATAATATTTATCATGGGAAAAGCAAAATAAAGAATCTATGAGGCTGATGTCTGTCTGTTATATATCCATAAGAAAAAATAAGAGAGAGAGAGAGGGTAATGTATTATACTTATTCAAATCATTATTTTCATATAACAATTTTCATCATACCTGCTTTATTGAGATGTGAGGCAATAAAAGTATATATTTATATACCATCATACGAATGCCTATATTTATATTTACTTATTTACCATAAGATGAAAGCAATTCTGCCTGTTTTTGATGAATGGAAAATAAATATACTGAGGCGGAGAAGCTTGATCTTTGGAATGCCTGGTTTTGACTTTGTGGCCTAAGGTTTACAATTGATTGAAAGAAGGCATACATTGAAGGCCGGAGTTTGTCTTCCTCGACCGGGACATTCACGTAATGCTGCGGAGTTCATTTTGTCATGCATGTAGTAAAGGTTGTGTCGATTCGTTTAGTTTATGATTGTTTCTGTTTTGAGGTAAAAGAAGTGCAACAACCCTTCTTCTATCCTTTGTGAAGAGTTTTATGAATGTCTAAAGAGGATGCTTATATTACTAAATTATGAGTGTAAATTGATTCACTTCCATGCTCAATTGTAAGGATATAAATTTGTAGATGACGGGAATGAAGACTATTGTGTGGGTACCTAAAGTAGAATTTCTTCTTTCATGTGCCATTTCTGATATTTATTATATGTACAGAGTTGCAATAAAAAATATTGCTTATTGATGTTTTTAACACCAAGAAATAGTTTACTATATTTTGCACAAAGCTAAGATTCAGTAAAAAAGATACTAGTAATTTTAAAATACAGTAACGAAATATCTTTTTTTACTCATTGAAGTAATATATTCTTTAATTCTTTTTTATTTTTAATAAGCCGTGCAATAAAAATATATATAACAAGGGAATTCGTAGAAATAATCGTTTGGAAGTTGGGCCCAATCGGTTTTCGAATTGGAGAGGGGGGGGGGGGGGTTCTTTCATTTAAGAGACATTAAAATGTTACTACTTATCGCTGCTGAAAAAAATTGCACAATCAGTTGTGATATTTCGAAGTTTTTTTAATTAATTGAAAATAATCTCCAACAACATATTCTACGGCCGTTTTGCTTTTCCCTTAATCATGATTTTGGGAAAAATAAAAGATCCTAAGCTTCGTGATTTATATCTCCATTTACAAGGATCATAGTCGCTTCTTTTTAGGAGGTTTTATCATCGGGAACGGACACAGAGACCATTGAGACTCATTCAAGTGTCTTTGAAAACAAAGTTAATTAACTGAATGCCCTTGAAAGCTTACCAGACTACGGAAGTTCAAATTACTTTTCGATATCCCTTCTACTATTATCAGTTACGTTAAAAAGACAAATGAAGAGAAATTTTCATAACTGCAGTCCAAAGAAAAGAAAAAAAACTTAGATATACATTAGTTGATAACGCATTTTTTGTCCGTTTTATAAAGTTCTAACCGACTCACCTAAACGGAACACTATCCTATATCATTCGGAAGTGGTACTTTTTTATATTCCCAGTACTAAAACACATACAAGTATATGAACACTTCACGACAGAGAGCTTTTATACTTTTATCCTCAAGAAATGATAAATTTTAAGTATGGAACAAACTAAGACACATAAACATAAAATGTTTCACAACTAAGATTGTTTATATTTTATCAATCAATGATCAAAATGTGGTTAAGATTATTAAAAAAATGTATTTTTTAATCCTTGACCACAAGAAAAGGTCAGTTTGGATGGGCTTTGTTGGAATGATCAGAGTTTCGAAGAATGAAGTCAAATAATTATGCTAATCCACACAGATGCATGCCCATCAAACGATTATGCAATACAAACATTAGGTATTTAGCATATATAAAAATAAAAAATAAAGTAAAACACTGCACAATTTTCCTTTTTAACACTGCACAATTTTCCTTTTTAATTTTATTAATATATATGTGTATATTGTGTACGTCGTATATATTAAATAATGAAATAAGACCTTGCTGAAGAGAAAAAAAATATCCTATATTTTAGTAGTCCAACTCGATGCTAATCGAATAATTCATAGCTATACCTGTTGTCTTCAAATGACTCTTTCTCATATTTTTTTTAAAAGCTGAAAGCGTCAATTCTTTTTTTGCCACCCGAAAAGTATTCACAAGTATATAAATATTTAAGGATTTGTCCCTGGCAAGGTAATTCGTGGACCCTAAGAATTATGTGTCATTACCTCTAACACACTTTTATACTGTGTTACTTTGAAATTTATACCTTATAATATTTATTTCATCTATCAATTTATTGGATTGTCTCATATGGATTTAATTGCTGATGAAAACTTCATTAAATTATATGTGAAGCGAGCTTAAGTCATTGAATTGGATGATATTCTTATATTTTTATATCGAAAACATTATTGCTTTCTTTCATGTTTGGATAGAAAGGAATCTACGTTAATGTAATAATGATAAATAATTATAAGAGACAAAATTATAAGTTATTAAATATTAAAAATCTGATTTAGTCTTTATAAATATATATATAATGACCGATCTCTAATATAAATATTTTTTCGTTTATACTCTCATAAAATAAAAGTGACTTATTTTGTATCAACGTTCCTTACACACTCATTTTTGATAAAAGTTTGTAATCGGATACAAAACAATATACACTATATTTATCAATTGCATTTCCGAAGAGCAATTAGAAATACACCAATAATTATAAAATAATAAATATATTATGATCTGATTTTATATTTTTACTTTCACAGTTATCAGGACCATTCGGTGAAAACAAATATCTTTTGATAAATGTGCAAAACTAACATTTATTATTATTTAGTATTGTATTAGTTTAAAAAAATCTTTTTAAAAGTTTTCTTGACATCCCTAATGGAAAGAAGATTTTTAATATGAAAGAAAGATAAAAGCTTTTCACTTTTTATGTTAATTTAATATAAGAGTACGAATTATGTACAATTTTTAAACGAATGCCTAATACATCAATATTACAAAACATATTTTTAATCCAATTAGTAATGAACTTATTGTTCATGAATTTTGCTTATTACTCCGCCGAAGGAGGTATTGTTTTCACTGGCGTTGGTTGTTGGTTGGTTTGTTTGTTTGTTTGTCAGCAGGATAACTCAAAAAGTGCGGAACGGATTCGATGAAACTTTGTGGAGTTGTTAAAATGCCAAAAAGAACAAGTGATTAAATTTTGGCATCTCTGAGTGCTTCTGAAAGATGCAAAATGAGCTAAATACTAATAAATATTTCAAGTTAGTTTACTCTGCCAATAGATGTCGCTGTGATGTGCTCTCCTCTTTGAGAGTACAGCACAGCGACATCTATTGGCAAATGACAAAAGACCATGTGATTCATTTGGTGGGGATCGCGGAGGTTTGCACTCTCTGAGTCATCTAGTTATTATATGACTTTATTTTTTTGTTGTAAAGATTTTGATGCTATATATTTCTCTCTTTCTCTCTCTCTATATATACATATATGTATGTATAATATATTTAGAGAGAAGAGAGAGAATATATAGCATCAAAATATTTGCAACAACAACAAATATATATACCTGTATATATAAATTTTGATTAATAACTAAACTTTATCAAGCATATCTTTGATTCCACCCCCAAGAATAAAATAATATTGTATTTTAATTTCATCGTTGTTTTTATCAAATTTGTTTTTAACATTTATAAAACGTAAGCATTATATATTATATATATATACATTATGTATAATAAATATATATATTCAGCCAACCTAAATGATGACAGCTTTGACTCAATAATTTCAGAAAAGCCCACATTAACCTATTTATTTCTATGTTTCTTTTTCATCTCTAAAACTCCTTTCACTTAAGTTAAAACCCGCCCCAAAACTTGATGGATTCGTGCTCCATCCCCAATCAAATATGTACATTCAGGCTTCCTTTTAAAGATCTTCCTTTTTCAAACCTTTATTTCTAAATATATATAGTTAAAACCTGGGCGAACCTACTCAACACACCACCAACGCATGGCCTTCACACCCGCCTTCTCCCTGTGGAAAGCCCCTGTCACTCTTTGAATATTGCTTTGAAAGAGTGTTTGACAGGTCCTTCATTGATATGTGGCATTTATCCACCTCATCCCCTTTTTTGAATAGATCTATAATGAATGAGTTTTACCAATGAATACAACTCCATGTTTGCTTGATTTACTTTTCAATTTGACATTGCCTTTATCTAATAAACGCTGGTGCTATTTGATCATTGATATTTAGTTATTGGATTAAATTTTTGTAAGTCCTTTTATATGTTTTATAGATAGATGTGTGCCTGTCGGGTCGCCCAAGGTTGGTTGTTTGTGTCAGGGAAGGGTCCTGGATCCTGAATCATGTCTTTGATCCAAGTGAGGAATCGAATACCCGAATCTAGCTGATTACCTACAACACTGACACAAGTAATAATTGGATATCCTATATAGAAGAAAAAATCAGTGCACTTAAAGATATCTTTATGAGTAAGATGACTGCCTTACTTGGTGACTAATTTACATGTTTTGGGAATAGGAAATGCTGCCATAGATATCCTGTGATGCACCATGTAAAAAGTAGTCCCTAAAATGATATATATTTTGTCAATTCTCCCTTTTTGACTCCTCATGACCGAGTCTTTGACTGCTCAAACAATAATAAAAAGTTTTCTTTTCTTCTCTTCTTTGTGTCAACAGTTCAGAGTCGGACATTGATATTTCTCTTTTATATTCACTCTATTGGTGCAGTCAGTGGCTAGAATAACCAATCACATTAACCATCTTGTTAATACTTCTACTTATGAAAGCCAAAGAGGTATCAATGTTACAACAACTCCTTAGAATGGTCAGAATCAACTTAAGCTATAATGATATTGCTTAAATCATTTTAAAGCCCTTTTTCTTTAAAAACAAAATAAATAACACTCAGACAGGAGTGATAAAACGTCTCATCACTCTGCTGAAAACACTATACTCCGAATGAGATATGTTTTGGCAAAGTATTTATTTAAGCCAGTTAGTTACTGACAATCCCTAGAGACCTCCTCTACCTAACCATAGGACACTTTATTTATTATTGAACTTTAAATGATTTTATTACACTATAAATATATCAATATCCAATATTAATTTAGACACTTATGCAGGATGTCTTGACATCCTCTCTGAGTGGAGGCATACAAATCATATTATATCTATGATATAAATGAGAAAAAATAATCTAAAAATGAGTGAAATGATATATGTTTACGGAATTATAAAGTGACGAATATTGGTTCAATAGAATGACATCCGACAGATATAAATAAGCAATATAGCATTGAAATTAGTCCATCAACCTAGGATCTTATCAGTGAGGTTGTTGACGGTAATTGGCTTTCCCTTCTCGAGAGTCGAAATCTGCGTCTTCAATATTGACAGTTGAACATGCCTTAAATCACTGAGCTGTCGCACTCCTCTTTTTCTTTGATTTTTTGCATTTATGTCGATTTTTTTTCTTTACATTATAATACTCAAGAGGAACAAATTCTACTCCCTCAATGAGGATAATAAAGTGTATACGAGGTTGTTTCGGATAATGATGCGAATCAGTTTATATCTTGCAAAATATTGCATCAATCTTCTAATCTAAACTTAAATTAAACCTCAACAAATTGGATTGATTTCTTTCTTATGTATCAAAACCGATTTACAACTTTGTTTTTTATACCCATCACGCTTTTGTTTTTGTTATTTTGTAACATTGGGGTCAAATTTTTCTCAAAAACGAGAATGTTGCGCATCCACAAGTTCGTCGAGGGCCTCGCCAAGGCCAGGAAGACTCCCAAGGAGATCAAGACCATGGTCGACACGGCTTTTGAGGTCAACAGCATCTCCCAAAGCCAAATCTACCGCATTTCAGCATTAGTTAAGGCCGGGAATGACTCTTCTTCAGACATAGTAGCACGAACGGGAGAAAGGTCCGTACCGATGACTTTATTTAGGCTGTGAGGGTGTATTGCACATTGAGCCGACCGTCGGGTGACAATGGAGAACTTGCTATCAAGTTCGCGACGATCGTCACACATCACACATTTTTCCACGTCCTCCCATGACGATTTTGGGCTCTTCAATCAAGTCAGCAAGATGGATCCTCAAGATGCTCACAGAGAATCACAAAATGCAAAGAGAGTGAGTGCGCCCACAGCCTTCTTGAAACTCAATTTTGAGCTCGGAATTGGGTTTCTTGGACAAGATTGTGACGATGGATGAAACCTCTGTGTCTTCACTCCTGAGTCCAACTAGGGTCCTCTCACTGACCTCCCTGAAGGTCTCCAATCCGCCCCTGACGTTCAAGCGGCAATATCAAGGAAGAAACAGATGGTTCTCACTTCTCGACAACTGCGGCGTGATCTTCCAGACACTATCTCCCGGTGAGGACCTCCGTCACCCCGCGGCCTTGTTCAGGATGTCATGAACTTGTTTTTAAAGAATTCAAGGAGAAGCGACCTGAAATGGCCATAAGAGACTGGTACTTCCACTTCGACATGCTCCGTGGCCACACTGCAAATAGCACGAAGGAGTTCTTAGACAAGAAGGGGAATCAAGGTCCTGAAGAAGATGCTCGAGGTCGTGAGATCGTCGACAAGAGCGTCCAGAAGTAGTGGGACCCGGTTCGGGAGAGCCATCCCGGTAAGACAGGTTCCCGTGAGGCCTTCAGGAAGGGGTTTGAGGTGGTGTGCGAAATGTATTTCCGAATCGGCGGAAGTTCTGAAGAAAAGATTGTTAAAGTTTTTTTCGTTATAATTGAACTTATATTTTTTGATTATTTTTTTCCCGCATATTTATTCCGAAACAGCCTCGTATGATATTATTAATGAACTTTTCAATATAAAAATATATTATATTTTATATTTTGTAAGGGTAATATTTCGAAGGGGGAAAATAATTGGACCTGAGAGCATTAATACAAAATCTCGTAATATAAATATATTCGTAAAATATATAGATTAATAAAATGATGTTTTTGGCCTCTTTTTACATATATACATACGTCTGAACGTCAAATAGAAATAGTAAGATAAACCACATTGCTAAAAACTTAAAAAACCTCTGTAAAAATTCATTTTTTTATTACTCCAGAGAGGGGAGAATCAAAATGATCCTACCCTCTCGGGAATTGAACCTGTGCTCGCAACACTTTGAGAGTCCAGAACGGTTCCGCGCTGGGCAAACGACTTCATGTATATTTGATGTTCTTTTACAATATATAATTCCTGGGTTTTTTAAAACTACGAATGACTTTTATAAATTACTTTTGATTTGTTGGTATTGGGCCTATTGCACAGTACGCAATCATGACACTAATCATTTTATATTCTGTTTATCAATTCCACTATATTTTATCACCCTCCTCCCTTTCAAAAGGGCAGCTGTTGTTGATATTACCATCTTATATAGTAGGTGCATATGCATAAATATTAAAATTTTAACCATATACGCTTAAAATAATGATATTCTTTATATATATATATTAACTATATGCAGCGTCATACATAAAATGTCTCTTATTATTTACATAAAGTAATAAATTTAAAAATACATATATTTATCCATGAGCATGATAAACTAATGAATATATGTCATTATTAAAATAAGAGTCGAAAAATATTTTTGTTAGCAAAATATGAAAAGTAAACTTTTTCACTTTGAATCTTAAGGTATAGACGCAAGTATTCATACAAATAACATTCTATCTTTTATTAATGAGGATAATGAGATACCACAACAAATAAATATATCTTGAATTATATGAGGCTTTCGTTTTGCACAAATATTAATATTAAAGCAGAGAGTCCATTCTAATGGGTTTGCGCTCTAAAAATACTTGACTAAATGATTGATGCATGACGTAAAAACCAATGCAAGGCATACATTCATACAACAAATAATATATAATGGTAAATGAACTTACCAAGTGGTATAGCTATACAATTTCTAATTAATAGGAAAATAATGTATTAGTAGATGTTTATATATTAATATTAAA
>CP045894.1:2601939-2633334 GCA_013387185.1 Caligus rogercresseyi
TAAGATCAATCCAGCGGGTTTTTAAGGACATCCTTTAACAAGGATGACGTCATCCGATCCGCGCAGCTGATTTTTTATCCAGACAGAAACCATGAGATATCATTTCAGTTGAATTTTATCATCGTCATGGCCGCATAGGAAATCTACAGCCTGTTATCTGGAACGAGCAAGAACGCAGGTGTGCCGTTATCCAGATTTTTTGTATAAAGGGCAACACCATCAGCAACAGGTCTCTGAGCTGCTCGGGATCGACAGAAGAAGGTTTGTTGAGCACAGGCAGCAGCTGAAGGATACCAGGGACCTTCGTACTATCGTCGACAGGGCCTTCAGCCCTCTCGCAGCAGCGCCTGCAAGGCCAGGAACCCCGACTTCATCAGGAGGGTGTCAGACATCTTCGAGCACGACCCCAGCAGGTCCATCAGGGATGTCGCCAAGGAGCTGGACGTTTCTCACGTAACTTTGTTGGCCTGTTTGAATGAGGATTTGCGTTGTCTTAGCTACAAACTCAAGGTTGGCCAGCTGTTGACTTCGTCCCCATGCCCACTGGCCTCCTAGCTCCCCGATTTTAATCCTATGGACTATTTTTTCTAGGGCTACCTTGAACGAAACACCAACCGACTGGCTCACACCATCAAGGCTGCCATGATCAACTCCATAATGAAGCAGGCCAGGAAGTTGGACAGGGCCCCGGTGGCCAAAGCCTGCTCCTCCTCCGCGCCAGGATCCAGCGCGTCATCGACACAGAAGGCGGATGGATTAAATAAGCAGATCTACACATCTATACGAGCATTTTAATGTCTAAATAAATAAATTGAACAGAAATTAACGATTTTATGTGTATTTTAAGTTGAGAGAAGAAAAACGCCGGATTTGATCTTACCACCCTGTATGTATTTTAATCTACTGATACCAAATGAATTACTGGTGCTCGAGATTTATACCGAAATTAAACAAACGATGTGTATAAAAGTGATCGTAGGCCAGGAACTAAAAACCATCTTCAATATATACATTAATGACGATAGATCCCATTTGTCTCAATCTCTTCTCACGATCTCCGATCCTCAAAACAACAACTGAAGACTACTATTTTCTTCCTCGAAGAAGCAATGGACTTTTGGCTCACTTGTAGCTTTAAACTGAGTCTCTGCCGCTGCCAAATTTATATTTAACAACCCCTAAAAAAGTCCTTTTAACAAGAGCTAAGTATGTTACAAATTATAGTTAAATAGCTTTTTATATTATAATAAATCCAAATAACCTCAGCTGGGCTATTTGTATTTCCTTAATACAATCCGAATCTTCACTTTTGAATTCTATATCACTTATATCGTAGCCTTAAAGAATGTCTGCCCCAAAAATGGAATTGTTTGCTTAAAAAACAAATACGTGCGAATAGAGGTATTTGTTCCCATGAACCATGTAATTGTTGAGCAAGTAGGAAGGGGATGTATTCTATAAAAAATGTGAAGAAGTTTTTTCGTAGGCTTCAATGTGTCATGCCAATATTTGCACTCTATATTTTGCCTTGGACGCCTTATACCAAAAATACAATTTATAATAGGTGATTCGGTCATTAAACTACAAAACTGGGAAGGAAATATTATTTGTAAACAAATTTTATTTCGGTCTTCAGAACAGTCAAACGGTTTGGAACCTATTTTTTAGTTTTGGAATGTCCTTTCATAAAATATATTGAAAATTAGATACCCCTTTCAAGTGATTACAGTCTTTGATTTAATATATGCATTTATATTATCTTTGTATGTACATGTTTAAGAAAAAACGCGTAACTAGGTATCATGCATAAGAAACCCTACTTGCTATTGATTTTAAACTCAAATATGCCATAATTGTGACTTGTCGAACCTGAGGACCATAAATGCTTATTTTAAGAGTTCACAATGCACAATTTTGAGAGTTCAACAATGCAAATTTTGACGGTATATGGTGAATTACCATTGGAGGTAGGATTGAAACCCCATTATGCCATAGTCCATAAAGGGTGAAACCCAAATGCCCAGTGGCAGTGGGTTTGATATGTCGAGATGGTGACCCGAGGGCCCGTTGACTTGGGTTGAAATCCCAAGATGCAATACTTGAGATTGGCAGAGCCCGATTGACCATATGTAGGGGTTTTGAATATGTCAATGGTATAATTTGCGGAATTTTGGGGACCTGGGTGGTGGGTTTGAACCCCAATAAGCCATAGTCGTAAACAACAGAACCCGAGGGCCCTTTGCAGTTGATTTGAAACCCACATGCCACAGTCGTACACAACGTTACCTGAAACCCCATTTGTGGATTTGACATCCCCAAATGGCATTGCTCTGATTGGAATTACCTGTTAGTGGGTGCGACTCCCCGACATGTAATTAACATTTTGAATTGAACGCACGGTTCTTAAAACAAAACAAAAATATTTGAGGGAATTAACAGGGGGGGGGGGGGGGGCAACGGATGAAATTCACTTAGAATCAATTTTGACAGACCCGGAATCGTATTTTCTATTAGACGTAGATTTTACCCCCCAATATGCCATAATTCTGAATTGTAGAAACTGAGGGCCCAATGACGCTTGGTTTGAAGCCCAATATGTTAATAGTATGCTTTATTAAACCAGAGGATTCAGCGTTGACAATTAACAATAATTAAGTCCTTCAGATCCCAACGTCCCAAATAATTACGCGTAATCTCTGATTACTTATTCTTACATTTTTAGGGCTCACATCATTAAAGTTTTAACAAACTATAAAGCAAGATAGAGTTTAGTTCAAAAATAGTCGAATTGAAACAGAAAAAAAAAAGTCAAAAAAAGTATCAGTGTTCTGGACAAAATCACATTATCATATATTTTTCAAATACCATTTAGAACCAAGCTTCAAACAACTTTGTGATGTCGAACTGATTCCATGTGAAGTTAGCTTTTGTTACGAACCAAGCAGATAAAAAAGTGTTGTAATGTTCATAGTTAATTTTTATAAGTTTACGAATAACATGAATTAATTTGGGTATGAAAACCACTCGAAGGAAAGTGTTGGCATATATATATATATTAGAGAGAGAGAGAGAAGAGGGAGGGGAGAGAGAGAGATTTTTTTTTGTCTATTTCCTAATGTCGAATATTGTAATAGAATTGTAAAACCATTAGGGTAATTTCGTGAAACCCAATACAAAATTGAAGTTATGACATTTAAATCTTATGTCAGGGGAATTCCATGGATATAAAATTTTGAATTTATAAGGCACGTATATTTATAAGCATCATTTTTTGATATTACATATATTATTATATAAATAAAGGATTTTTATAAGAAGTTCAATTTCAAAATGTGTGTTAGGCAACCCTTTCTTTTTTCATATGGATAAAATATAAGAGAGTATTGAACACTTTTTGACTGCTTAAGTGAAACTGATTCAAAAATTTGGTTTTGTCATATTAGGCAAATATGGGAAGCCCAAAATAGAACATGGGATCAGTTTCTTAATGTTTTGGTAATTGGAACGGTTTGTTTCATTTTCCACATGGGAATTTCCTTTTATTTGAGTGTAAAATAATGATACAAAATTTATTACATAATTAAAGGTTGAATGTGACGATGAGGTAATAATAAATAGGAAAATTATGTTGAATTGAACATATAATAACATTGTAGTTTAAAGTTAAGTCCCTATTTTTTCTCCTTGTTATAAGATTTATCATTTCAACTTGTTTTTTTTATATTTACATTTGTTAATATTTATGTGTGCATGTAAATTATATAAAACTAAAAAGCTCTGCATGTTTAATTACCAAAGATTACAAATTTGATCTTATTGGAAAATAAAGTATATGTGTTTAAAAATCAATAACCTCATAGGTAGGTTGATGTTTAGTTTATCATGAATGATTCGATGAAATCGAATTCTGACGAATATAAATAAGGGTTTCAGCAACTACATATTTAATCTAAGAACATTTGCTGAGATTGCCCTTTGACGTATGGAGTCGAATTTGGCCCCTGAGATCGGTAGCTCAGAAAACTACAAAATATTTGATCTTGAAATTTTTCACTTAAATTCTCTATAGTTTTTTACAGTTATATTTTCCAATCAGTATGGTTTTTTTAAGGATTGGACGAGAACTCAGTGATATATAGCATTGAAAATATATTTTGGAGATAAATGAGGTATCAATTATTCTTTAATTTCTAAGCGATAATTTGATTTAAAATATCAAATTCCAAGCACAAAATTATATCCCCCATTTTTCTATCCATGGTATCATTTTGGCCTTCTTTGCAGGCAATCAAAAATTAGATGATATGGAGTTTCGTCGTCCTCTTCACAAAGTCGGTTAATTGGACTTATGATCTTTCATATCGTATCGAAATGCTTGTTGAGGCCAATATGTACACTTACAGTTCCAAAGATGACGTTGATTTTTCTAGTTTGTAATTCAAAATGTTATTTCCAAAATAGGGATTTGGAATGAAGAGTTTGCATGGGGACTCGTACTCATCGCACACCAGGCAGACCGCCATTATTCAAGGTCGCTAAAGACATTTTTTGTTTGATGCATGGATACAGGCTTATGAGCAGAAGAAATCGCAGCCTTCAACCAACAAGTCATCAAACTACTTTCCGGTATTGTTGTAGTGTCCGATCGTGATTTTGCTTGTTGACTTTCATATTGCGTTTTAGCGATAATTTCACCTTACACGTTTCCCAGGCTATGGATCAAATTTATAATCTTTGCCCCTCAATTTTTTCTCCTTGGAGACTACTGGATAAATTTCTTAAAGCCCCCACCTCGGATTGATGGTCTGTATTTGTTCCCATGAGCTTCAAGGTCCTTTAGTGAATCACGTCTTGTTGGTCCAGCACTCCTCTGACCATCAACTTTCGACCCATGGGTGTAATCATGAAATTACCATACGTTTTTGACTGCATATCTCAGAATTGAAGACCAAGAAAGGTACACAAGGAAGGAGGTTGACATTGACTTTTATATATTTGTAAAAATTGGCTGCTGCCCTTTACTTAGATGGTCGAACAATTTCAATGGGCTTATAATTTTAGTTAGCATCCTCACCACACTCCATTATTTTATGTGAATGTGTTTCTTTTCAAATATTCATATTATTATAATAATTTGAAAATGGGTAATTTGAGACATTCTTTAATAATATTCTGTATAATTACAAAGTAACCATAATTAAAATTTATATTCAGACATTAATACAAAACAATTAATCCGCCGCCGCTCGATACGCAGCTTTTTCTCTGAGAATCCCAAAGCCGCAAAGTTTGCTCTGGAACCAAGCAGCCGAAGTCGTGAAGTATTTTCCATCCTTGTCACCACAATATGCAAAATTGCTCAGAATAATCATTAAACAGTTTTAAAAGTTCAAGAAGATATGAATGAAAATTGATTATGTTTTTATTGTTTCATCATTTAAAGTATGTGGAATATTATTTTTAATCTGATATTTTAATATGTATGTCTATTTACTTGTTATAAAAATTTGTGGTCTTTAAAAGGAAAATAATTTTAAATTAGAATGTTTATTGATGTTTTTATGAAACACAATTTTCCTTTTTATTATCTGTTATGGATATATAATGCGTTGTATATATTTAAAATGGATAAAGACCTTGCTGATGAAAAAAAAAACAATTAATATATGGTATATACCTACAATGGACTAATTGGTGTTGTTTATGTCTTGAAAATGGGGTTAAGCTCAAAAGAGGTTTGTTTTTACCTGGACATCCTAAACCGTTAGATCTTCTTCAGCTCCAATCATAATTTTCCAGGACATCAATATAAAAATGAAAATAAGACTTGGGTGATTGCACTCGGGGGAAAAACAATAATGAGGAAAAAACACAGTTTGGTTAGAGGATCTACTTACTTACATGAGCGCTACCTGCTATAAAGGCAAATAAATGAATTGCAAAGAGCTCTAAAACTGTCATTGGACTCTGAGAGCTCAGAAAGGGCGGATTGTTATTACGATTAGTATATGCAGCTTTTTTTCAAAATGAGAGGCTTTTGTCTACTTCTTCTCATTTCCAGTGTAACTTCACAAAAGTTTAAACTTGGTCTTCTTGCACAAACACATTTAGGTAAGTCTGGCTTGTCCCTATTAAAAAGCCACTCATTCAACAGAACTTATTTATATAGGCAAAGATCCCACAGGAGGAAACAGTATTTCGGAGTCATCAAAAGCAAGGCCTCAAGAGCAAAGGCTCTGCTGCTGCTCTTTATCTCCCACTTGCCCAAATGTGTATAATGGAGCAGATCAATTTTATGACTATGAAGACGAAATAAGTTCGGGCATCATTTCTCCTCGATTTCGGGAGTCAAGCATTGGCCTTAGGATTGCGAATAATGTAAGTTCACAAGACCTTTTATTTATAAATAGTCTTATTACTTTTTATGTGACAAGGTATAAAAAATATATCTAGATAAGCATACAACCAATTTATAAAAAACATGAAGACATATTCACTTAAGCATTTACCCAATTTATAAAAATGAAGACATATTCCCTTAAACATTTTATGTCTATTATGACTCAAACTAAATGCATTCATTATGTGTTGAAGGAGTATTTTCCTAGATTAAAATTTATTAAGGATATTTTTTAAATGAAACTTCAACAAATATTTTGGGTTCAAAATAGAAGGGTATTAGTATCACTTAATATCTTATAAAAGTAAACGTTGATAAATTATGTCTTATTGATAGACTTAATATTCATAGTTACACTTTATGTATTGATTGTCTTCTTTTTAGCCTCCGCCATCAGAGCTTTATAAGGCATCTTCAGCCATCAGTTGTCCATCGGGGCGACTTAAAGTGTGCTATGAAGACGTTTACACTCTTGAGCACCTGGGGAATACCTGTACGACTTCCCTTGAGAAAGAGGTCTTTCAGCAGTCCTGCCCTCAGAATGTTCCTTCTTCTGGTAGGGCTAAAGCCTGTGGGAGCAGGGGATTTTCTCATGTTCCGGGCCGTGAGCAGGGACAGAGTAGTCCTGAGGAGTTTCCTTGGAACTGCTTGATTCTGACGCATCAAGATGAGTTCGTGGGAGCCTGCGTCATTATTCCAGAAGGATTTGATAATCAAGTACACATCAACACGAGAAAAGTCCTGACAGCTGCGCATAAAATCATCAAATATAAGGCTGACGAGTAAGAATGTTTTTGTATATTTTTTTGGTTCGATATCGTTTTAAAAGTAATTCATTGAATCTAGGATCTCTCTAATTCATATTTTTAGATCATTTAGAGTAAAATCAAAAATGAATATGTGACAAAAAGAGTATTTATATTATGACTATCATAAGAATGATGCCCTCTTTTGAAAAGTTTTCATCATCATGAAATAAAACTAGAGAGATAATGAAGCATAATCCTTTTATCTTGATCCCTTGTTTGCATTTTTGTCTCTCAACCTCTTCCACCATTTTTTCATTAGGTGCCTTTTTGTGAGCTTCTTCTTTATTTTTTCGTATCCTTATGAAACTCTCTATTCTTTTTTTATTAAAATTGAGATAATTACACGAAAATTTAAAACTATATTTCAAAAAAAAATTCGATAAAGTTAATCCAAAAAAAAATTGGGAGAAAATATCCAAACCTTCAACAATGAGAGCATGGCAAACTTTAACTGAGCCAATGTACTTAAGGTTTATATAAAAGATGCTAATATATATGTATATATGTTATATATATATATATATCGTTTTGATAATGTATACCTATATATATCCAATTCCTTACAACCATTTACAACGTAAAAAATGTTCTCCCTAAGTCTATACCATTTGCTACAGCATTATTTAGCTCCGTCATTAGAAAATAGAGATATTTTATCCAATAATATCGACCGTTATATTTAAAAAATCATATTTATTTACAATTAAAGTCATTAAGATTATTTATCTTAATATTATTTATACATTATACATTCATATATATCTATCATCATTTTACGTCAAAGCGTAACTATCCATTTAGAAACATGTTATATCAATCCATATATACATTTAGAATCAGACAATCTGATACAAATAGCATCATCAAAAACCAACTCCAATCCATTAGCATCTCCTAGATTTAATTATAAAACATTTACATCAAAATAAAAGGGTATGGAGAATATTGGAAAATAAGTCAGCCAGACTGCTTCATATGAAAGGGGAATTTTAATTGTTTTTGCCTATTTGGTTTGATAAAATTACATCCGTGTGGATATAAATAAGCATTATAGCGGTTAAAGTTAGTGTATCGAAGCTAGGATCTTTTCAATGAGGTTGACCAAATTGGCATTCCCCTCTTTGGATTCGAACCTGCACTGTCGCACTCCCCTGAATTTTAAGTTTGTTAATGGCTTAACATACCAAGTTCTACATTCTTATAAAATATGGCTTTAATACAGTAAAACTTAAATAATTGTCTATTTTTTTCAGATTAAAGATTCGAGTATTGGACTATGATGCTGAAGGCTTCAACTATCCGGAGCGCCAATACCATGAAGAGTATGGATTGGCCTCCATTAGCATTCACCCTCTGTTCGATAAGGTTCGGGTGAGCAATGACATGGCCGTTCTACGAGTTGATAGGCCCATTGATCTTCAAAGACCCGGAGTCAACGCTGCCTGCTTGCCTTCATGTCCTGATATGTTTGGATATACTTTCTCGAATGGAACTGGTGCAAGGTATGTAAAGGAATAAATGTGAAGTGAATGTCACAATCAGCTTATAAAATGATGTGCATTCATTTAATTTTTCATTGAACATATCAATTAAATTAATTCATGGTGAAACTTAAATTTGCACACCAGCCATATATTTAGCAGCAACATTTTCAAATACCTTAAAATGGGACTGTTAAAGATTTGAATAACAAAAACATATATAAGATATAGTTTACCCAACATGCACAAATTGGAAATATGTTTCTCGCTAGTGAATATACGTTATTTCTATGGCCATCGAAAACCGATTCTAGGATATCTGAACTAATCGTTGGATCTAAAAAATTAAGTTCCATAAATCAGGTATTTTTATATAATGGTTGAGAATAATAGATCCAAAAATTTATGAATAAATTTCTGAACAAAATTAATATCAAGAATATATTTTTAAAAATATTAATAATTTATGTATATTAATTAATATTATGTAAATACCACCGCTAAGCAAAAAATTCCAATTATTTTGTAATAAAAAAATGTGTAATTAACAACAATGTTGAGGTCGAGGATTCATTTCCTGATATCATTATTGGTCAATCTCGATTGAATTTTTTTAATTTTAAAATACTTATTCATATCCTCACAGACGTAACTCGATCGAACAAAGTAGGCAAATAGTGATAGTACAATGATCAATAAAATATATTTTCCTTTTATATCCTTGAAGAAAAATAATTTTTCAAACTTATGATAATAAATCAAATATGTTTTACTGAATAGAGATAACCATATTTTCTTTTTAGATGCTGGGTCGCAGGATGGGGCAAGGAGAGCCTGGATGGTTCCTACAGCCTTATTCAGAAGAAAGTTGACGTCCCCTTGGTTCCTCAGAAGGAGTGTGAATATATGATAAAGCTGGCCCTGCGAGGGCGAAGTCGGAGAATGGCGGATCGTTTTCGACTTCATGAGAGTGAGATATGCGCCGGGGGAGAGTCTGGAAAGGATGCCTGCGAGGGCGACGGGGGTGCGCCCCTCGTATGCCAGTCCACGGAAGGGAAGTGGCATGTTGTGGGACTTGTGACCTGGGGCATCGGTTGTGCAAACAAAAATGTCCCTGGGATATACGCTAGGGTATCCTATTTTAGGGGATGGATAGAGAGCATGGGATAAAAACTGCAGAAACCGGAACTTACAAGATAAATTGAAGAACAGACATCTTCTATTCGTTGAATTATAACAATGCCAAGGATGACAATCAATTAGTATTATTATATAAGTTTTGTGACGTTATGCAGTATAAAAAGACGTGTTAAGCATACGTCAAACTGGCTAGATCATCTACTAAGATATTATCTCAGCCAGATTTTTTTATTGTATAGAAACAAATACAATGATGACAATTTATATTTATTATTTAGAAAAAATTATGATGTAATAAAATATAAAATGGATGATTTATTTTATAGTAGGAAAAAAAGTAATATAAATATGGTCAAAATTAAAAAAACAGAATAGTAGAAAAATGTTACAAAGAAGACATTTAACGTAATTATTATATCATAAATCATTGAAGCATTTTATAAGAAATTTATATAATTCATTGCATTTGAAGAATATTATTAATCTTCTTTATCTATTATTTTTTATTAATGACACAATGTAATAATTATGTTATTTTCTTAGTCCTCATGATCGTCACACAACAGTACAATATAATTGAACAACCATAAATCCACATAAGTAATTAATTTTATTAATTTATATTCATCTCCTTTAAAACTCATTGCTTCTCATAGAATCCGTTTCTTTCATCATTTTTTTTACTTTGCCTCTTCTTCCAAGTACGGCGTTAAACATAAAACCATCTGACTGGATTATATTTTACCTATTTTTTATACTTGTTTTTATATGACGTCCCAAGCTCCAAAGACAGTAGTTTCAAGTATACTGACTTTGTTTGTCTTAGTTTCAAAATGTCCAAAGGAAAAAATCGTATAAATGTCCCCTCCTACTCGATTAAGAAGGTTCGTCCCATAAATGATTTGGAAACCCTTCCACCAAGTAAAATGCTCGGCATTGTTCGCTCCAATCCGGCTCCATGATGCCTACTTAGGAGGTGTTTTGGGCCAGTAATAGCTTGAGAGTTAGACAACCTTGGTTTAAAGCTCAATCAACAAAACAAAGGATAATAGTTCTGTGATTCACTCTGTTAATATTTTTTCCTTTTTGACACTAGGTATGTGCTAAGAGGTATAATTAAATGAAGGAATTTGCCGTATTTTAAGTTGCAGACATGTTAATCAATTTAATTTATGGGGCTTAGATAAATAATATATACAGTCAACTTCGCCTAAGTCGAAATTGCATAAGTCGAAAAGTCGCCTAACTCGAATATAATCAAAAGTCCCATTTTTTCTCCATTGATATCAATATTTCGCCTAAGTCGAACAGATATTTGGAAAGTAACACATACATAAACAAGAAAATGACTTCGCATAAGTCGAAGAGGGCGCTCAATTTCCAAAACAGTGATCTTTCCCAAATGAGAATATAAAATTTGAAAATATAAAAGGTATGTTTCTCCCTCCAAGCGAGGTAAAATTAAAATAGAAAGAAATTATGTCCTCACCCACCTGCTGCCTCGCCGATGATTTGCGACTGCATGTGAGCGAGTGCACACACACACACGCCTACCTGTATATCGAATTTTTCTTCGACTTAACAATCAAAATTTGTAACTCGAATTTCGCCTAGGTCGATTGTTTTTGCACAGTCCCGAGAGAATTGACTTAGGTGAAGTTGACTGTATATTATATGCTCGAAATGGTTTTATAGCATTGTATGACTTTGATGGATCAAAAGAAAAACTTTTGGTCTATAATAATGTATACTTTAGTGAGAGACATGAATTACTTCCACTAACATAAGTATTTAATTTCCTTTAAGTTATCCATCAAACCAAAGACTAATATAGTATGATAGCATGGGAGCTTTAAGATTCTTGTGTTAAGTACCCAATGAATTCAACTTAAAATATAAAAGTTTAGGAAAAATATTTTCATTTGCAATTTGTGTATTTTTTTTCTTAATTCTTATTATACCTAAAACAAACCTCTTGAATGTGACTTATTTTGTTGAGACTTAGGCATGTTTCATCACTATTATGCTTTCAGATAATTTTAAAATAGTGTTTTTCCATAATCAAGAAATGTGCTCTTCAGATATTCGAATTCTACCTTAAATCTTTTAAAGTGGTTGTTTTTTATTGTTGAAAACTAAATTATATATATATATAAGATAACAAAAGGTTTAAATAATGTATAATACATAATTAACTAATAAAATTCCTAAAATTAATATATAAAAACTAAAATGTAATGCTGAATGAGTTATATAAATATTACAAATACTTTAAACTTCCTCAACAGTATGTTAATGACATTAATTTAGTTTATCCCACTAGGAATGGATTTGCTAGACTGGGCTAATTTTTGGTACATAATGTAAATATACAAGACTCAAAATCATTAAAACAAAGAAATTGTCAAATACAACCGTTAAGTATACAATTTATTACTACTTCTCTGTAACATTTTGATATTTTATGCATATTAATTAGTTGAATAAAATGTTGTGTCGTGTCGAATGGATGGTTTTAATCATTATTTTAACAAAACTTCCAATAACTTCTCAATAGGATTGATTGAAAATAAATAGAAGTTGAAAAGTAAAAAAAATGATATAGTAAATGATTTCTTAAGTTTGGATGCATTGGGCTAAATTATCATTGAAATTGGATCACTTCATCGTAGGAGACTGTTCTTTTCCCTGAGAAAGTTTTTTCACAATTAACAAAAATAAAAATATTTCGCTTGTAGTCATAGTTATTAAGGGTTTTAGCTTTGATTTTTATCTTATAAATGTAATTTGAAGAGATTTTTTTTTCTCCAGGAACTAATTCTTGTATCTGAGATGATAATGTCAGAACCAAAAGTTGATATATTAAATGTGCAACCTAGGCAAAAGTTGCATTCCTAAAAAAATGAAATGATCAAAAAGAAATGGACTTGGGGTCTCCAAAAATTGCGCGAAAAGGTTTTGTTATGAAGCAAAACTTTATTTGCACAAAATAGAGACAAGCTTAAGCAATGACTTTTTATTTCATATAACAATTATAAAATAATTATGAGTGACAATGAATACATATACAGGCAAACAGACTAATGATTTTATAAATTACAGTTCCTACTGGGATCCTTTTGATCTAAGAAAAGAGAAATTACTTAATGTATTTTATTCAATTGATTTATTAGTTAAAGTTCACACTAATTAACATGAAAAGTTAATCAAAATGAATATATGAACATTTGAAATTAAATAAATATTTACATGTTATCCTCGTAATTATGTAAACGGTAAATTAGTAATTATCCTTCGAATGTTTAATTGAAATATGTAACTATATATAAATAAATCTTACACCTGTTACATACTATTTTTATATCTTAAAAAACAAATTGGATTTTTACAAAAATGATAGGTATAAAAAATATATACACAATAAAAGTGTTGTACAACTTTCCTTTTTTACTTTTATACACTTTTATGTCTTGTTGAAACGTTGAAATATCCTTTGTTCCTCAATCCACGTAATTTACTACATACGGCGTAATTAAACTATATTAATATTAGGACATATTAGAAGAGGGTCAGTAACATTACAACCACTATATGCACCAGATGTTCGACTGATTATTTTTCTTTGGTCAGTAAGTAAGCTTCGTCAAACAGTTCTTCCATCGACAAAAGATATCTTCCGATCCTTATGAAACGAAAAGCGGAATTTAACCGAAAAACGTACTGTAAAGTGAGTCATAAAGACAAACAGTATTTATTAAACATAGATATGTGGTATAAGTTTAGCCTCCCAACTGTGAATTAAAGTGGCATAATAAAGAAATAACCAAAGTTTGATGAATGCGCGGATTGAAAAGTGGAGTGACACAAGAAAATATCAAAGCACAGGAAATTCTTAAAATAATATGATCAATTATTCGACATTTCATTATGGCATGTTATGACATGGGAATATTCAGATCATTGTGACGTTGAACAAGGAAAATCCCTACAAGCATATATTGACCAAATGAACAGATTGGGGATTGGGCCCATTGACAAAAAATTGCAGTAAAATGACTCTCAGGGTCCATTATAAACGGAAAGAAAGTTTTAAAAAGTACAAATGTATTCTTCTTTATCTTTTAACTGTTTAATCATCTTCCTGAAATCATTCCTCCATGGAGGATAACAGTGGAGAAGAAGAAATATAAGAAGGGAAAGAATATGTTGGCATTCAAGTTTTCAAAAAATCAGAGAGAAATAAGAGGAACTATATAAACGTTACCGTCATGTCTGACAGATTTATATGGTCGGATAGAATCGTTGCATCAATTTGTAAGCCCTTATTGGAAGATACGGCATTATTGAGTCCAAAAATACAATAGATTGCCAAAAAAAAAGTAAGCGAATGAAAGATTATCATCAAGGAGCATCCGAAAAAAACCTCTCAAGAATTGGAATCCATTGGCTTTAACTCACGAATAAACTCAATGAAAGTGGTTCGAAGCTCGACAATCCATGAAAAAACTAAATAAGGACAAAAAATACTTTCTTGACTGATAAAAAGGAGCATCTCGTCATTGTAAAATGGAACTTAATTTTGTACAACTTAATTTTTAGTTATTAAAAAACATTTTTTAGAACCCAACCCTGTACAAAAAGTAGTAAAGCAAAGATCAAGCGAAATAATTACTTTCATTAACCGAAGAGAAGAAGTCTTGATATTTTGGTCGCTTTTGTGTGTGACGGATGTAACACCAATGTTGGAATTTGCTCAGAAGTAATAAACAGACTGGAGTTATGTCTCGAAAGATAAGGTAATTAAAATGTGAAAAATCTACAATTTTTTAAATAATTTCAAAACATCAACAAACCCTCTCATCCTTTAAACCATAGAACCGTAATAGAAGCAGATAGTTAAAAATGGTTGGCTGGTCAGCACTTATGTTAATTTATTAGCGTTTATTATTATTTCGTAAAATTTGGATAAAATTATATGCAAATAAATTGATTATGTGTAAATTTTGTGTAAGTAACTTTTTTTCAAACTGAGCAATAACAAAAAGTTTTGCATCATAACGAAGGCTTAGAACGCAATTTTAAATCGATATAAAAGAAAATATGTAAAGAAAACAAACGCTAAATTTATTATGGGCTGTAGTAGTGTTCAAATATTTCGATTTTTTCCTATTTGCATAGTTTCAGGTTAATCCGAAAAAAATGTGTTGTAGAAAGGCGTCAGCAGGCAAAATTGATACTGGGATCCGAACCAATTGTCAAGTATATTTACTATACATATGAAGATTATATTACAGTTACGACCTTAAATGGACGCTATTTTAGGCTCTTAAGAGTATTTTATTTTATTTTATTCATCTGTGCGATGAACGAAAAGCCATACCAAAATAGTAATCTTAACTATAAGAGTTGTATTTCACCAAACAAACAAAGATCTTCTAGTTATATATTTGATTTATTCATATCCTATCAGAAGACATTGTTCATAAAGGTTAAACTGAGTCATTAAACTAATATACATAACACACCCCTTCAAAAAACAGTTCAATTTTTTGAATAGACAACCTAGCAGTCAATACGAATACTCGAACTTGAGGTTAATATTACCCAGTAATCTTTAAAATTCCGCATATAAATTTTAAAAAATAAACAATCCGTGAACATTTTCTTCAGAGTCCACACAAGACCTATATAAATAAATATTTTTTCCTCTACAGAACGAGCATAATATATATTCTATATTCTAAATGACAAATTGATCGGTACACATTAAAACTTTTGAATACAGCTTTTTTTAATCAAAGAGGAAAAATGAATCTGTGCATTTCAGTAATTTATTCATTTGTTTTGTGGCGAGATTATTCAGACATTGATCAAGTATTGTTAAAAACAATATCACTTTAATGTTCCATTATATCAGTATACCGAAGAAGAAGTTTGGTGGGTTTTTCTTCTTTTAATAAATCGCAAACCAGAAACATTTATTGGTTCAACTAACTATGTATATATATTTTTACCATTCTTCCTAATTATCACATTAAGACTACAAAAAAGGAATACACATTTTATTTGACAAATTTATGAAAGAAATATTTATCATCAAAGAGGCTCTTCACCATGAAGACTTGGAGGGCTCCTATTCCGAGGAAAATGATGGTGATGAGCAATGAGTAGAATCGAACCTTCTCTGAGAGGAAGGCAGCCACTTGATGATCCCGAGAGTAGCTGGCCTGTGTTATGGACTGATAGAAGGAAATACTTTCAATGGCGTTGTGTATGTTCATCATGAAATGACGAATGTCGTTGACTTTCATTTTGTAATCTGTAAAAAAAGAAATCAAACATTATAATATATATAAATGAGATTTACTGACATTTAAGATTTCAAAAAATACATCAATATCGAAGATAGCATTAAGATTGACAGTTAACCTAATTGGACATCTTCACCGAATGGGAAGGTCGGAAACTCCAAGAAGAAGGAGGTAGATGAAACTCCAATTCATTTGATCTACGATTGTCCACGGACACGGATTGGAATGGAGGAACTTGCATGGGATAGCAGAGAGAGGAATTTCTTTTAAATACTTAAAATTATTTGTCAAAATATAATTTGTTTAAAAATATAAAAAGTAGGTCCTAGATAGTTCATGACCGGCTGATACCGGATTAAATTCCGTGTGGCGGGGCTGGTCTAAAAACTAACTAAGCAAACAAACAAGATTGACAGACTGTAACTCTCCAGAAGTCTAACGATTTTAAAAGAAAATGAGTATTCATAAATTAAAAAGTTGATATCGACATCTTATGAGGTTTTTTGGGGGTCTGTTCATAGTGAGAGAGTTGATTTGAGTTCATTTCCGTACAAATCTCTTAACTCATTAGAATCCCGAACATGAAGCATAGGCATTTTCATTATTGGAAAACATGGCTTTTAATTCCAAGGTGCCCGACATTGATTTATATGTTTAAACCCCATTTGAAGTTAAATATTTATAAAATATTTCTAAGGTTACCTCACTATTACTTTTTTCTAGAGCGTGATTGGTTTAAAGGACAGGACTGTGAAAAATATGTAACATACAAAAGGAGTAAGATAGCCATGTGTGTTAAGACGTGTTCAACTCTCAATGTTGGGGGGCGCAGGTTCGAGTCCCGAGAGGGGAAGGTCATTTTTGGTCTACCTCATTGATAAGATCCTAATTTTAATACTATAATGCTTATCTATATCCAGTAGGATGAAATTATATCGAACCATAAAGGCAAAATAATTATATATAACATACATAACTTCACTTGAATCTCTTGAGTGGAAACATACACTCAGAGCTAAGAATTCCATCCTTACGAACCCAAAAGTCATATCTCAAAAGTTTTAATCTCTGGTATTTATGAATCAACTTGTTATTCCATTACAAAATATTATTATTAAATAAATAAAATAAATCTTCAAATTCAGGGGCACAGTGAATGTTTTTTATGGTTTTACATTGTTTGACAATAAAAGTATCCGTACTACATATAAGGATATGACGTAAAAACGGAGGGAAAAACTGAGATAACAACTGAGACAATAAAGGATCGATTAAATAGAAAAGACCACTCATTCGAATACTATGAAAAAACAGTTGGCAATATTAAATAGGACGTCTCTTCTCTACTGGCTGTTGAGGGGTGAAGCATTCACTAACATTTCAATCCTTTTGTGCCTGAAATTTATATATCAAAAGCTTCAGACATTTTTAAATCGTTTAAATGGGTTGCACCATATTAGTATATTATTATATGAATGCAACAAATCATCACGCTCAAGGAAGGAAAGGTCTTTATTGAATTAAGTCATCAACTGATATATTAAAAGGATCAATTAAATCGACGATATAATGTCAAAGACTGTTAATATATATTTAGTCTGAACGATAACACATGGAAATAGCTAAAAAAATGGCAGGGCTTTCTCAGTTGATTTATACTAATTTAGATGTTTTGACTCCCACCGTCACATTTATTTGACTCTATCGGATAATTTTTTTATAGAAAGAGTCATGGGCTTACCTGATGAGCTATAAATATGCTAATATATTCAATCATGTTGAAAAATATATCGAGTTACATAAGTAACCCATTTATTTAAATTAGCTGCATACATGTATGTGTGATTGACAGATTAATTAATTAACCCTACCGCATGGGCAATAGGGCTGTCAAAATTGCTCAAAAATGACATTCGAATATTCGTTTGAAAAAAAATATGAGTTTGAACTATTCGAATATCTGGTTGCCCATTTTACGCATTTGCCGTGTAACCCATATACGGCAATAATGTGGCAAAAACATAGTTAAAATCAGATCATTAAATCATCATATATAGCCTATATAATATTACAATTCAATAACGCACACGTATAATCATGAAAAAAGCTTATTTCCGATCACTGTAGCCCGGAGCCACAACTTTGTTTTGCTCGCATTTAACTACCACACCACCAAGCGCGCAAACCCTTGTAATCCGAAGAAGATATTTCAAAGTAGCCTATGCTGCTACTGGTACTTCCTTGCTTTGACTACCCTTCGTAGAGAGAAAAAATGCTTGCCTACGTTTTCCACTGTGCCAGCGAAAGGACCTCCGCGACTTACACTGTTCGGATTCACCATGAAAAAAAAAGCCTCGGACTTTGCCGTTATGCGCAGCTTTTATCAACCACAATAGCCTAGGCTACTACAACTAGCTCCTCTGAGCTCTAATCTCGAATGATTGTACCGCGGGAGTGTTTTTAACATTCGAATATTAATTTTCACGTTCGAATTCGCTTTTTGGGATACTATTCGAACTCGAATTCGAACTTCGAATATTCGTTGACAGCCCTAATGGGCAACATTATTAACTTTTTATTGTACCGCCGTCAAAACGTGACAATAAAAAATCGGACTACCGACAAGAACAATAAGTCTTGGATATTCTAGTGGATATTTGTGTTACGTCAGCACTGAATCCTTGATTGATTTGGCATTCCAGTACTTTCAAAGAAAATTGTGAAGCAAAGAAGTACGAACTCAACAAAATCCGATAACAGCAGCTCATATGGATTCTTTGCGTTGACCTCAAGATGGTGAACTTTCTACTGGTCAGTAATCCGGGTTCACAAAGTACCCATACATGTATGTGGGAAGGCTGCGACAGATCGTAGCACTATCGATATAGAAAGAGTGGCTGGCGCGAGAGCGGTTTGCACCTGGGGCTTGAGACATCGTAAGCTCTTATAGGTCGTGATAAGATATTGACCGCAAGGCTACACAAAGCTTGGGGTTAATAGTTCACACCTGCATTGTACAAAGATGCTTCATCTACATATTCAAGCATTCCCCGAATGACCATTGAAAAGCTGAAGAATTTTTGATGGCCCACAGAAACGGCAGCTCATCAAGAAAACAGAGTTCCAGAACTCCAAAAACACGCTGGAATGTGCCACCTGGAAATTGTTTGCGAATAGCTTCCTGGGGAACAGGAAGGCAGCAAACCGCAACAGATTTATCATCCGATGCATATAGGTCTTGGATGAATATAGAAATGCTTTTTCTACTCTCACACATGAAAAAGTTTGCTGAAAACTTTGGAATTATTAGCAAGGAACAGGGAGAAAGTTTCACCAGGATATGTGCCATATGGAGCAGAGGTATGAGGGGAGGTCCAGTCATGCTGGTAGACTAATGCTGATCGCTGAATAGAGACAATCTAGTTGCAGCTCACGCACAGGAATTGAAGAAACAACAATTTTATCTGTGAACTCTGGAAATTTACATTATCCAACGTTCAATTAGAAGTATGTTGATCAAATCTGATGGAGAAAATAAAACATCAACTCAAAGAGGCGGCATCACAAAAATTGATTCATTTGTTTACAAATAAGGGAAATTATTTCATGATTTCCAAATGCATACTTATGCCTCTTAATTTTAATGAGGAAGAAAAGTAGAAGAAATTACAACTATTTTGTAACTATTTATAAATAAAAGATGATACACATTGATATCTAATAGGTCTTATAATTTTTCTAGTTAGTTTATTGTTATATAATGATCATCTCATATAGAAAAATATCTTGACAATGAATAAGATTATTTTATTTTAGTGTCAGAAGGGATATATTTGGAAACTATCGAACAACTAATTATATTATTATTATTTGGAATAGTCTTACCTTTCTCGTTCATAAAAAAGTTATTTAAAAATATACAGTCTTTAAACTTTCTCAAAATATTAGCAAAAATATACTGTCAATGTTTTGATAAAAAATAATAAATAATTGGATAATTCATATCAATGAATACTAAAACAACAAGGAAAAGAAGGCTCGCGAGGAAAATACGATGAGGGATCTAAAAAGGAAAAAGGAGAATACGCGTACATTCTCCCCTTTCCTTATTTATTTCATAACAAATTATGTTTTTGAGAACAAAATATATTATCTGGACATATATTAAATAAACATAGATACATTTAAGACATTCTGCAAAATTATAATAACATACATACATTTTGTTTATTCCCCTTTAAGTTTTTTCGATCTCTTAGAATTATTTGATATATTTTGACTGCTTGTTTTTCTTTTGTTTTTGTGAATTTGATCATTGATTTCTGAAACATATTTTTTGGACATACAATTAAAAATTTAGCAGCGATTTGTGGAATAAATTTTTCAAAGGAATGGTCTTCTTTGCATTCTGCTAAAATAATTTCCAAAGCGTTAGTATCATTTTCCAAAAGTTTAAGATACGAAAGAACAAAAATATTTTTGAAGAAGGGGAGGAAATCAACTCTTGAAGATACTTTTTGAATTTTGAATTTCTGAAAAAAATGCATAAACAAAGGAACACGTTAAAAAAAGAACATCAGAAGGACGAGTTAGCCCACTTCGATTAATTTGATCTAAAAGTTTACTTTCATCATCAATATTTTCTAAGGAGAATAATTTTACATCGAATTTTTTATCTAAAGCTGTCAATAAATTGTGAAAAGAATGACAGGCTATAGTTTTACATAAAGAATGCGCGATATAACCAGAACAAAAGTGAACTATAGATACGTAATTAATATATTTAAATGGATCTTTAAAAGTAAAATGTTTTAAATTGGAAATATATTTAAAGAAGAAGACAACAAGGATAATTGTCCAATCAAAAAGTTTAATTTCTTCTCTTTTGCTTCGTCCAAATGGGCAAGATATTGGTCAAATGATTTAAAGCTGTGTTTAATTCATTTTCCAAGCCAAATAGTTGATTGGTGGAAGAGTTTGATGTCCATAAATTTAAGAAGGCCAAAATATTAAGAAGGGTGTTACATTTTGTAATATGATTGTTCTTGGTGATATGTTCGAGATTATTAAAAGATAGATCTCTATCTTTCACCCTGAAAAATACAACATAGCAGGGAATAAAGTCATCATAATTGTATGAATCAGTATTAATAAGAAAATATTGAGAATAGTGAAGTTTTGATATGTGAAAAACAATATATAAATAAAGAAGGTTAAGGAATGAAGTTTGGCTTACCGTATATGGATTGTCATTTCTTCATTAATCTTTAGACTCAAGTCTATTGACGGTCCTCCATGATTAAAGTTCATCTTGAAGAACACTAGCTCTTTATCTTTTTCATCATAATGTTCTTGAACGCCGCTCGGAAGGCAAGTCCTATCCATTTTAATTTGAAGCTCTTCGAGTGTTAAAAATGAGTTGGCCTCTTCAAAAGCCTTAATCTTTTTTACATTCGCTCGTTTTCATTAAGGAGTCGTGAGGAGGAGGTTGAGGTGGAGGAACGCTTTGGAGGAGGCTTTTTTGAATAGTATTGAGGAAGATTTGGAAAATTGGAAGGAACGGCATCTTTTTTTAATATCTTAAGACAAAGAGCTTTTCCAGATCTGTCTGAACGTGATGGATTAGAGTCAGTAGACTCTGCCTTATAATCGGAGGGCATGAAATGTACGTCACACAACGCAGAATGTCTTGAAGGTATATAATTTTTTCGCGGAACAGCCTTTGTCCAGAGTTGGCGTAGGGACTCATCCTTGGGGAACATATGAAACCGTCTCTTTTTCCCTCATTGCCCTTTGGTTTGTAGCCACTCTTGCAACCCGGAGCATCACAAACCTTCCCCATTGTCCTCTAGTTTGAAGATAAATAGGTAGTTCTAAAACGATTCCTCTACACACTTCCACTACTTCATTCACGCGGCAAATAAATAAATTAGTCGATCCCACTTTGTATTGTGTTTTGAAAGGTATATATATATATTATATATGAAAATTGTATTTCTTTTTATCTTATAAGTCAAGAATGCTTCATGCATAGAGGTAGATCACTACTTTGGTCACACATTGGTCTTTTATGATATAAGACTTTGTATATCCTAGCTCAGAGTAACAAGGCACGGAATATATGATTTATACTGGTATGTCTCAGATCGCAATCATACGCTAGGATCAATATGATAAAGAAATGAGAAAAATCATTGATGTATTTTTAAGTTTATAGACACTCAAAACCGCTCTCTTTTGGTATAATGTCTAACTTGTTCAATAATTATGGAGATTATAATTATCAATTAAGTAGTTTTTACGTAATTATCTTCACATTTTTAAATTATAATTGTATTTTATTTTCTATACTCCATCATTTAGTAGAATCAATCTTATACCATAATTTTTTTTGAGAAACTGCATTATTACCTGATTCATGGGACATATCATAGTCCGTCATATTCTTTCGTTCTTCATATGGTATAGCATCGTAGTCGTCAAAGTCGTTATCCGTGCTGTCGTCTTTTGGAACCGGATTCCTCACGTACATCTCAAAGAACACATTGAGGTCCGTCCAACTATTACTAAAACGTATAAAGATACTTTAGTTCTTACGTGCATTGCAAGCAATAATAAGAAAAACATTTATGTACAACATGGGCACAGTTTTGAATGAGTCAAAATAAATATCAACTTAGTGCTTAGAAATGGTACCACATGTACGTATGTTTTTTTAGTTATGTTTCTCATGAAGTCAGTTTTATGTTGGAAGTTCTCAAGTTGGTAGCCGTGAGTCTTTTATTATTATACAAAGATATATGAAGTATAGAGAGTTATTCCCTTCAATAGCAGAGAAACATCATTCAGCTGTATTTTGTGTCCAAACTAAACAAAGTAATTTGTACTACGTCATCGTAAGCTGATCATAGAGATAGATTATATCCGCTATGATCAGCTTACGATGACGTAGTACAATTACTTTGTTTAGTTTGGACACAAAAATACAAATGAAGGGAATAAGCTCTCTATATCTATTTATCTTGTGTATTATACTCATACCAAATACAAAAATCCTGTTCAATCTGTCTACAGGGATGTTATTTGAAAAACACATGTCAAAAAAAATTGTCAAAAAATTATTGGTTCATATTAATAAATTTCATGTACAATACTTTAATCTTAAAGTTGTTGAAATGATGGTCATTGAAACTTTCGTCGGATAAGTTTAAGCAGGAACAACGTCAGGCAGGTTGACTAGAATATTTCGGTTTTTGGTTTTGATGGTTGCACAGGAATCCATTTTCTTCAAAGTGAAATTAATATTTCACTAATATGAGTTCATAATATTTTTAATAAATGCAGAAAATCGGGGAGAAGAAGTTTTGACCCATAACTGTGAGCCTTCAAATGACTAGAGGACAACTATTTTTTCAACAAAAAATACATTAAAATTCATAGAAAGGAACTTCGAAAGCGTGTCAACTCTCCATGGTGAGGGTGCAGGTTCGACTCCTAAAGGGGAAGGTTAAAATCGATCAATCTAATTGAAAAAGGTTGGATTGAGTCATTTTAATGTTAACATGCTTATTTATATAACCAACCTAATAAAAATTGAGCATGCGATGAGTTTTTACAATATATTAAAATACATAACTTTTTTCGATGAAGGTATTTTTTTTTAACAGTAAATAAAACCATTTAGATCAGGGATGCCAGGGTGAAATCGGTCAGGGAGTCAGATTGTTTTCCAGTGTGACCTTGGAGGACCAAATTACTGTACATTTTGGCCTAGCAATACAAAACACTTAAAACCATTAAGGTTCAAAAAGCAAAGTAGATTTGAATTTGTTGATATTGTATCATAGTATTATTTATTTATTAAAAATACTTCTCACCACAGACGTAACGGCCGAATGTGATGTCCATTCTGGCCGGTTACGGCCCGCGGGCCGTCGCCATGGCACCACTGACTTAGATCATATTGATGCATCCATTACTACGTTACAAAGTATTCAAAGATATAATTACATCTGGAGATGTTTGAGTCTCTTGATTTATTCTTGTATTATAAATTATTTTAAATTATTTGAGACCAATAAGAATGGTCTGTTGTTAGCTATGACACCTTTTGTTTAAATAAATGCCTCCAATAGCTTGGATAATCATGAGTGGATATTTCTACAACATAATCTTTTACAACACGGAGTACGACAATTTAACATTTTTTGCATGGCTCTTGAAGTTGTATCTGTGGTGACCGTGGTTTTATTCAATATACGTGTTTCTCAAATTTCATTTTCCTTTAACTTTATCGATACTGTGCATACAATATAAAAGAAAATGAATTTATCGTCTTGAAGCATGACTTCCCTTGTTTAAAAACAAAGATCAAGTACAAATAGTAAAAACCTTATTTTGGTTCGTAGTGGTAGTTTGCATCCCCCAAAAAGGTCTTGGAACATCCTGTGGATCATCTTATGCTTTTTCAAAAAATAAATGAATATTATATCCGTATTTTTCTTATGCCAACCAACAATAAATACTTTTCGGGAGGCGCCAACTGTGAATACATGTGCTTTTTAGTGTTCTTATTTTTTTATTCAGCTTTGTAACGTGATTTCTCTTCAAAACAAGAGTCTGGAAAGAAAGAAGGTATTTGAAAGGGTTTTTTCGAGAAATCCAAAGTCAAATAGATATCAATTATCCCTATGAATTGTTACATGCTCCACCTTATCAATATTCGGTAGTTTTTATAGTTAAAATTGGTCGCTATCGACATTAAAAATCTACTTATGATAGTAAAGGTTTTTTTGAAATACTGATCAGAAGACCTTTACTACCAGAAGTAGATTTTTTTATGTCGATAGTGCATTCATCAGTAGTAGAAGAAGGACTTACATGTTATGAAGGCAAATGCTGTATTCCCGTCCTTCGTCAAATTAAAGTTATACTCATGCTCTAAAAGAGTAATGGAATCCGGGTGGTCGATGTAATTTTTTTCGCATTTGGATTCCTTGTGGGTCCTTGATTTCAATCATGACATTGCTTTCTTCAGGTCGTATCCCCAGATCTACTCATTGGCTATGATCAAAAATAATGAGTTTTTTTCAATTAAGAAAGCTCCAGTTAAAAATATGTCAATTATTACAAGATAGTCCATTTGTAGGATTTGCCCGGCCTTGAGAACATTGGTGAAGAAGCATTCCTTGCCGCTTCGATGAACAAGAACAATGAACTGGGCCATGTCGGACTTGGCCATGAGAGGACTCAGACGCCTCGAACAAAAAGGTCAATAAGAGAAGGCTAAAAAGCTTCATTGCACAATGTCAACCTGAGATATACTGAAGTCCCTCAGTATATGGCAAATGTTTGTTTTTTCAGGAGCATAGCACCTGTGAAACAAGGTTGACAAAATAACAAATACATTATGACGAAAAAGCAATTCACAAGTGTATTAAAGACACGTAGTCAATGCTAACATGCTTTTTTTGTTATTTGAATGGAACCTTTATATATGTATGTACATACAGGTAGGGGGGAGAGGAAGAGGAAAAGGCTTACATCATCTACAAAATATAGCAGTAATACGATCAGCATTTATGAACTTCAACTTTTGTATATTCTTGACAATTCATAATTTTACTAAAAATAGTTGACAAGATAATAACTGCTAATCCATATATGGTAATATGGTATTTATTCAGTATTAGATAGATATTAAGTCTGAGTATGACGTCTCTCAGAGTTCAAAAGAAATAAGACTGTACTTATTAGATGGTCCGATTTTTAATACATATTAGAGTATGTTTTTTTGAATATTTATTGGAACATACGATTTATGTTCATATAAACATATTATCAATACGGAAACATATCAAAATAGCTTCAACTTATTAGTTATGTCCTCCCAATAGCTTGATATCCTACTGAGGTTCGTCCTGAACTTTGCCTTGAGATGATGTATTCTTCATCCAACCTCCGAATATTCGTTAAGAAACTGGAATGGCCAACGACCCTGACAAGGCAGTTGATAGCCTAAGTATGTGTCTTTTAAATAATGAATTTTAGACATTCATCAAAAAGATCAAGAGGTTCTTCATCCTGTTGTCCACGCCCGCGACGACACAATGGATCAGGTTGTATTAGGTGGTAGTGACGTCGCAGAAGGCAAATCCCTATAGAAAACTGTACATATCAAAGATCTAAGTTTTCCTATGGAAAAATCCTGGAGATACTTCTATTTTGATAACTTAACTCTAGGCATCACTTCACGACTTTGACGGTAATGTTTCAGTATTTACTTGTTGCGTTTTTAAAATTAACGTCTTTAAGCACTTCTTCTTTGTTATGCAAACCAATATTTAACGTTAGTTTTATATATTGAAATAATGGAATTATTTTAAAAAGTCAAAATTTTATTTAGAATCATTAGCATTTTTCTTTCTTGATTTTTTTAAATGTCCGAAAGGAAAGAACTCAATACTAAAAAAAATATGTTAATGGCTGGCATGCAATATCGTATATATGTATATACATTGAAAGGTGTAAAAAATAACATTTAATTGTAGACATTATTTCTAAATTTAAAAAATTATAGAAGAAGCAAAGAAAGAAAAAGGAAATGTGTAACTCCTGGCGTCATACATTGACAAGAATCGACTGACATCCGCCTTCCTATATGATCATTTAAGGAGATAATTATAACATAAATTTGTCTAGATAGTTTAAAGACTCTTCTCTAGTAGTTTTTATCAGTAAGATCATTAATATAAATTATGAACAGTTTAATACATAGATAAATAAAATTTTAGATTCTCTTTTTATAGCACCTCTAAAATAATATTTTGATGTAAGTTATTTAATTATTTTTAAAATATATTATTTGAAATACGTTTCACTAAAATTCATATTACAATTAATAGTACATATTAAAAGTAGTGTAATCGTAGGGATTAAAACATGAAAAAAGATTAATACAAAAAAGGATTTTAGAATAATAAAAATGAGGTAGTAATAATGATAAATAACGCAGGAAGAAGGCGTCCAGGGAAAAAAGTAAGAGGTGTAAAGCTCCATCAACTCCTCCCTCAAACCCAGCACCATCATTGGGGAGTTGGGACATCGCCGAGGATGTCCGTGCATTTTATTTGAAAATATTTACGTTGGATACATAGTGTAAGAATTTTATGTTTCTTGAGATGACATGATGAAGACACAAAGATAGTCCTCATCCTCCGTTTACTCTTGAGGCATAAAGGATCCTCTGAACCGAAGAGATCAAATGCTCAATCTCATTGGCTTCCACATAGGATGATGATGATGTTGAAATGAGTCAGTCAGAAGTGACAGCGATATCTTGTAGGCTTCTAATATTATCTTCTCCACCATTTTAATAACTCTGGGAGAGAAGTAGAAGAAATGGAATGAAGTCTTCTTGGTCTCTCCGCAACAATAGCAACTTCGTGTACTGGTGAGAGTCCGTAAATCAGTTTTCTCATTATATCATAGTCTTAAAGGTAAACATTGGGTTCTCCATTTAGATCCCTCAATCTCCTTTGAACAATGTCAAATGGGCATCCGCAACAAGACAATGACCTCCGGATCGATCGATTGTCAAGCTTCGTAAGGGCGATATAAAAGGGTGTAGGAGGTCTTCACTAAGGTAAGAGTGCAGCGTTTTTGTAGTCGAATACTTTAAATATAATTATGAATACTAACTTTTCTTTGAAAGAATTCCCTAATAGACGTAAGATGACCATCATGGAAGAACTATGAGGAGCTTTCCAACGTCCCATTGTCGTTTAGATGTTATTATTGAGGAGAAATCAATATCTTTTTGCATCTTTTGGGATATAGATGAACTTTTTCAAATATTTTGTCAGTTAGATCAACTACAAAATGTGTCGTTTTCTTGAGTAATCTTTGATTAATGATTTATATTCTTTATAAGATTTGAGGGCTAAATTTGATATATTAATCTTTAACATGGAGAGTTCATGTTGATATATATATATATATATATATATTATATATATATATATATATATAATATACAGAGTGTACCAGTAAAATATAGAAAATCGTAAATCATTTTTTACTTTACTTCTAGAAACTTTATCAAATCTTTTATAATGAAGCATCTGAAACAAAAGTTAAAAGAAAGATCTTGGCAATCTTTCTTATTCAATGTAGCCTCCTTTAGCTTCAATGACTGCATCAACAGTGGCGGAAAGCAGCACAGCTCTTCTTGATGAAGTCGGTAGAAATATTGGCCCAGGCAGCAGTGGTGGAGGCCTTGAGAGAATCCACATTGGGATGGGGATTACTGTTGGTCTCCCTCTCCAAAAAGCCCCACACAGCAAAGTCCAGGGGATTGAGATCTGGCTTGAGGGTGGCCAGTAGTTTGCTGGCCAGAAATTGCCAAAATTCCTTGAGCAGAAGTTCTGGGCCAACTTTGATGTGTGGAGGGAGCTCCATCCTGAGTCCACACATAGTGGCCACTCGGGTAATTTGCCTTCAACCAGGACATTTCAGGACTTTCACGTAGACATGGTGGTCAATTTTCTCTCCGGCCCGAAAATAGTACGGAGGCATGGTCTTCCCGTCAGATGCCGTGACCCCTAAAACCATCACATGAGCTGGGTGTTTGGTTGTGTTAACTCCCTTTACCTCATCTACTGACTCCGAAAGGTACCGATCGTTTCTCCGATTGTAGACCTTGTCCACTGTAAAAAACTTCTTGTTTGATAAAATTGTCACAGTGGACTTCTTCTTGTTAAAGGTTGAACGAATTTTGGTGCACCTTTCGAGCCTCTTGACCTTCACTGCCTTGGTTAAAAGATGCCTGGGCCTCCTGACATAAGATTTCAGGTTCAGGTCATCTTTTAAAGCCCTAGGCAAGGTCATGTCATATACCCGACATCCATGGTCAAAGCCAGTCTCCGAATTGACTTTGTGGAATCCTCCTTCACCGCCTCCTTGACCTTTCCCAGAAAGTCCTCAGTCCTCTTCTTATTTGCTCCTCCACTGCCTGGAGTCCTGCCAGTACAATTTCCATCTTTTAGAGCCTTTGTAAACATAGTAAACTGTAGCCAGAGAGGAGCCAACAATCTCCACGATCCCTTTTTGTCCACTTTGGCCATAAGGAGGTCAGCGATCCCCTCACGATTCTTCTTCTCTTGACTCATGGTGAAGAGTGAGTGAAAACAATGTTTATTAACAAGCGCTTACATGGCTGGTACAACAGGAAGATTTAATGTAAAAATCACTAAAGCTCGCCCCAGGGTAGCCAGAGACAATTAAACTAAATTCTAAATTTGGGGTACACTCTGTATATATATATATATATATGTGTGTAGCGCGAAGGAGGGGAGAAATGACTACTCATGTAGATGTTGAGATAGAGTGTATTTATTGATCTCCTGCCTGCAGCTTATATACCCGCAGGCAAGAGCACTTAAGATTGAGAACCTGCTGAGGTGTGAGATTAAGAAGTGGTAGGTAGACCTGCTGTTACTAAGCAGGTCAATCCGCTACACAGCTCCCCCCCAGCACCTCAGCAGTGTGGATATATCATGTATTTATATATATTTAAAGATAAATTAATGATAGGATAGAAGGGGTGAGAAAATAGCGTAGAGCTGTACGATGCCCTTCCTTCCGAAGGGGTACTCCAAAGGATCGCTGTCGGGGGGAGTGGCCTTGGATCCTGAGGACGTCGAGGATCCAAATAGCTGCGGGTATCCTGAGAGAAAAACATAGGATCTCGCGCCGCGTGACTCCGAGCCTTATCCAATGGAGTAGAGATGTGGGGGTGTTCTCCAGGTGGTCGACCGTGGAGAGGTCATCCAGCGAAGGCACATAGAAGTCCGTGGGGAAGATTCCTTCGCCGGGAGAAGGGTGCTCCAAAAGATCGGCTGTCGGGGGAGTTGCCTTGGATCCTGAGGACGTCGAGGATCCGAATAGCTGCGGGGATCCTGAGAGATAAACATAGGATCTCGAGCCGCGTGACTCCGACCCTTTCCTATGGAGTTGTGGGATGGAGCCTCCTCCTCCTCACGCTAACGAAAAGTCCGGTCGGACTTGTGGAAGGCGGGAGTGTAGAGGTATGACGTTCCGCAGGCGTGTTTCATGGGTCCCTCAGAGAACGACTGAGGGAGTCGGGGTCACCAATGTAGCGCGAAGGAGGAGGAGAAATGACTACTCATGTAGATGTTGAGATAGAGTGTTTTATTGATCTCCTGCCTGCAGCTTATATACCCGCAGGCAAGAGTACTTAAGATTGAGAACCAGCTGAGGTGTGAGATTAAGAAGTGGTAGGTAGACCTGCTGTTACTAAGCAGGTCAATCCGCTACATATATCCCCATGGCCTTTGCATGAGTCCTCATTGATTTCAGTGGTTCCGCCTCCAATGCCTTCTTGATGACCTGTAGGTCCACTTTGGCCTTGCTACCACTTGCACGTTTCCTCTCGATGTTGTCCTTCTTTCCAATGCGTTACACGGACATTCTGGCTACGCCCAACAGCTTCAAAATCTCTGTGGGTGTCTTCCCAGCATCAAGAAGCGCGTGAAATTTTACACGGGTGTCTCGTTCTGAAGCCATTTTCTTGTGAGCTGATTGAGTTATCAACTTGAAATTTTCACCAGGCACGCTTTTTGTCGTGTTTTTTTTTCTAAAACCTTGAACTAATTAAAAATCTGTCTTCAAAGTCACTTATTTGGAGATTAAAGAGTGTAAAATTTCTGGCGTTCCACCTGGTATATATATATATATATATATACTAGTTTGTAGAGGTATGGGCAAGAAAATATTCATTTGTTTCATTTTTTAAGTTAATGTAATTCATTGCAAGGGATTTAAATGATAGGGGATGAACAAAGTTGGTTAATTTAAGATGGTTTTACATATATAATAATAATTTAAAAAAATACAAGACACAATGACTTCTAAGCAATTATAAGACAATATGTTGCACCTTCTTTTACATTTAATACAAATTTAAATCTATTTATTTATAAGACAATAATACTGGACTATGATCATTTTCCCCTGATCTATAGCTTTTTCTTCGGTAATAAATTGTCTTAGGCATAATCTTTTGTCCCACTGCTTCACTATTCTTGTTCAGTCAACATTAATTACTAATTATTCATCATATCATAGTGTTTTGTCCGTAATGACATGAAATTTTATAATAACTATATTATTTGAATAGATTAGCTTCTATCAATTCAAGGAGTTTTGGCTTTTCACCTACCTACTTTATGCGT
>CP045894.1:2633434-2671277 GCA_013387185.1 Caligus rogercresseyi
CATCGAGTACATTGATCCTCTATGCATCTCGTAGTTCCGGATTAAACATTGTTCTTTTAGAGGAAGGGATTTTTTAAAATATTCTTGAAATGTTTAATAATTAACTAAATATAGGTTAATTTAGTAAAAAAACATGCGAAAAAAGATATTTTCCAATTTTCTTACGTGATGTGGATGCCACTTTGGCAATAATAAAGGTGGAGTATTCTAATGTAGTCCAAAAAAAATGATTTGACCTCAAATGTAGGACGCATATCCTACATTTTAATTGATCCACTTTTTCCCTCACAACTTCCTATTAGAATTTGACCAACATAGGGAAAATGCTTAAATATCATATAATGACTTTGCATATTTTCATCACAAGATAGCCTTATATATGTTTTTGTAACTGCCCACCTTTATCATTATTGCGCTTTTGCGTGGGAGAAGGTAACCTTTGTCATAATAATGTTATTCTATGCTCTTTGTTCAATAACAGGAATGTTTAATAATGTCCCCTATGAGAAAAAAGAACAGTCATTATGAACAAATATAATTACGAGTTTGGATAACCTAATCGAATCATTGGAATGATACTGTTAGTTTTGACCTAATTTTATCAAATTATCACTTAATGCTTCAAGTTTTTCTCCGTCATAAAACACAACTTCTTAACTCTAAAGATTTGCTCATAACTCCCAATGTATACAAAAATAACTCGTTGATCATTGATTTTCCGTTATATTTAGTTGCATTTTGCACTATCAAGACAACGATGACGATTTATATATCAGATCTTTTAACGATCAGATCTTTACGCCCTTCAAATATCTCAATTATTTTCTGAAGAAATATCATTCCACATAACAAAATTGTTAACTTGTTCCTAATATAGGGTAGAGACTAGAAGAGCAACACTGGCTTGCAAGTGGAACCCTGAAAGAAAATGAAGTAAACAATTCCATTCTATGTTTTCCAGAGCTGCGACTACCGTATGTAAATCGATATTCGATACTACCGACGGTAGATTTCAAGTATCGAACCGATTATACGATATTTGGTAGAATCAACCGAATACCGTACAGATTGACAATCGGTACGATATATTTGAAAGTATGACTTTTGTAACATTCACATAGAGACATAAAGATATAGAGAGCTTATTCCCTTCAATAGTAGACAAACATCCTTCAACTGTCGCTTTGCCCAAGCGCTCCCTGGTGTCAAGAATTTGAACTTCGCAAAATAAATAAATAACTACAACTTATAGTCTTATAGAGCAGATACATAATAGACATTCAATATAAGCTTATGCTAAGGGTTTTAAGGCCTCTCGGCCTCGATTTTTTTGTGTTCTTGAAGTTTTGTTTGTACTCGTTTGTATATTTATATTTGTGTTCATTATAGTTTATTATACTTGGTGTGTTTTTTAAGTTATGTTAGTACACTTTTATGAATAGAGGTTTGGTCTTTATAGGTAATCTAATTTTAAACTATAATGTTTATTTATGTACCATGTACACAATTTTACCTATATTTTATTTATTATTGTATATTTTATAGGGGTACGGTTACTTTGATCTCCTACCTGAGCTAGAACACAGAGAACCCACACTTCAACCCGGCCATCGTGCTAACATTCCTCACAAACCTCTCTATTATTGTACTTATATATAGAAGAAGAAGGAAAAAAAGTATTCGTCATCCAGAGTGATCCTGCTTGTTCTTATTATTGTTATTGTTTACATTGATTCATCATTGCTTGGGATCAAATTTCTCGAATGGGAGTGGACGGTGTCATGATTCCAGTCATTATATTTGCCCGTCCTCGTCTCATCCCTCCTCCTCAATGATCGGAGGAGGAGACGAGACGTTTGGGAGCTCCTTCATCAATGTGGTCACTCCTAGCACTGACTCGGCTCATGATATGTTCAACGGGACTCGCGAATCCAGATCCTTCTATAATAAGTACAATAATAGAGAGGTTTTGTGAGGAATGTTAGCACGATGGCTGTGTTGAAGTGTGGTTTCTCTTTGTTTCTAGCTCAGGTAGGAGATCAAAGTAACCGTACCCTTTTATAGTACAGTTATAATAAAGACATTTAAAAAAAGATAAAAGCTTATGCTATGCATTGAATTCTAGAGTACCTGAAAGTGCAGTTCATATCGGACAATAAGAGACAGTATAAAAAATATATATAGCCTTCCATTTCCTACAAAATCCAAGTACATATATAATTTATATAAGATTAGTATGTATTAAATTTCAATAATATATAATAAATTATAACAAATGATGTATTTAATTGTCCTTTGTTATAAACTGTCCGATATTAAATGCATATGAAGAAGTAAAAGCAGATGCATAAATAAATTTCTCTCTCTTTCTAATCTACCGTACCGAATATCGATCGATACTGTCGATATATAATAAAATCTACCGAATACTGATATCGATCGGTATTAGGTATATACCGAATATCGAACCGGCGGTAGATTTTTCTACCGAATCCCAGCTCTGATGTTTTCTCAAAAATAAAAAGAACATTCGCAAAAAGGATATCTTAATACTGGCAAAAGGAGGTGGACTTTTTTCTTTTTAATAAGTACTTTATTGAGGTAATACACATCTATATTGGTTGTATTTGTCATTTTCTATTTTAAATCACGTACAAAAAATAAGTCATAATTAGAGGAAACTTTTTACTAAGGTTTCGTGATATAGGTTTATGTGTTTGATCCATAGAGATATAAAGATACAGAGAGCTTATTCCCTTCAATAGCAGAGAAACATCGTCGTTCAGCTGTATTCTGTGTGTCCAATATAAACAAAGTAATTTTATCTACGTCATCGTAAGCTGATCATAGAGATAGATTACGATGACGTAGATAAAATTACTTTGTTTATATTAGAGACAAAATACAGATGATGGGAATAAGCTCTCTATATCTTTTTATCTCTACGGTTTGATCCCTCTTTACTTATACCTTTTAGAGGACAATTGAAGAAAAACATTAGTACACCAGGCCTTTTGAGTTCAGACGTTGTACGGAGTTTTAGAACACCCACCCCCCGGCTTTTACCACTAATATTTCTTATCTCTTAAAGTCCACTTAAATTAAAGTTGAATATTTTTATTTATAACAATATTGCATTAGTGTCTGAAAACCATGTTCCTAATATCGATCATATGTTTTATATGACCGATAAAAGGAACCTAGTTTTCAAACACTAATACAAAAGAAAACATTGTTAACTTCATCAGTGGACTTTAAGGGATAAGAAATATTAGTAACGAGGGGTAATGGTACGGGGGGGGGGGGGGGGGGGTTGTCCTGTTACGGTTGTATTACGTGCTTTATAATTCTCCGATATGTTATTTCCCAAAGATAATAGATATACAAGATGCGCAGAACGCAATGCTTAGATTCCTCTGATTAGAAAAGAAAAACTGAAATTTCACAGATGACGTCACAGTAGCTATTTGTTATTAAATTAAATCAAAGGTACATTTAAAAACAGTGATTAATTTCAAAAGGAAATAAAAATTTGAAACCCGTGAGCTCTCCGGCGGAGCTGCAGAGGACGGCCACGTTGCTCCGGAGCTCCTAGATGCGTGCGGGCTACCAGCCAAGGCCTCAGAGTCCCGTGCGGTGTTCAGGACTTCCACTTCCTCCCTGATGCTGAAGCTGTGCGTCCCCAGGTGGCTCGTGGCGGGAGGAGCCTCCGGACGTTATTCCTTTAAGAGCCTTTACGTTCTTAGCTTTGTTGTCCTAGAGGTATTAGATACATAGACAAATCGTAGCTGTGATGACGTCACATTTTTTAATTGGAAATATCCTTCTTTGTTTACATGAGTTCTGCCCCCCCTGGTTATTTCCCAAAAGATACCATTTGTTATGAAGTATTTACTCCTTATATGTATGGATAACAGCAAGAGGTTTTCTCCTTCTCGCAATTAATATATATTTTTTTCAGTTAGTAACTGACAAAGATGAAATTTTTTTCACTGAGTTTATTTAATTAATATTAATAGGAGGAATCCATTCATAGATTCCCCTAAATAACATGTATATAGGCCAGGGTATGTAAAAAAACCCGAAAAAACCCCGGTTTTACAGTGTTTTTTTTTCGAAATTCGGGTTTTTCATTACACCATTAATTAGCTATTAGCTAATGGCCAATTAATGGTATAATGAAAAACCCGAATTTCGAAAAAATCCACGGTAAAACCCGGTTTTTTACATACCCTGATATAGGCCCATAAAAAGGACAATCTATGATCCATTTCTTCTCCCCAAATTGATATTTACATCTAAACAGCCGAAGGTCAGGCTTTATTGCATGTAGGCAACTGCTTTTTAAACTCTTCTTTTCATTCAACTCATCCATAGAGATATAAAGATATAGAGAGCTTATTCCCTTCAATAGCAAAGAAACATCGTTCTGCTGTTGCTTTGCCGAACATAAACAAAGTAATTTGATCTACGTCATCGTAAGCTCATCATAGAGATCGATTCTATCTCTATGAGCAGCTTACGATGACGTAGGTCAAATTACTTTGTTTATATTGGACACAAAAATACAGATGAAGGAATAAGCTCTCTCTATATTTTATCTACATGCATTCAACCCATAACGTTCGATAAAAAGGGCCCCATTTGTTATCCTGTCTTGTATAAAGGACAATGTATTTTTACGTCATTGTGGATATTTGTATGTTATTATTATTATTGTCATAAAAAGCCGACAGAAAATAATGATAGAACTTAATAATACTTAATATTATAATGTTACTAATAATGATAAAAACCATTCATGATTAGGAAATGGGAGAGACAGGAGTTTTCCCTCTCTCTTAGAGAGAGAATATAAACAAGAACTTAAACCGTACAACAGAGGACACACGTAAAGGATGACGATAAGGAGGAAAATATTTTTTTCGTTCTTCTCATTAATTTCTTAGGTTAAGTCTTTTTTCGTTAAAAGGTGTGTGCGAGGCGGGGATTTAGCATTCATTTAGCAGGTATGGGATTCCCGTTTTTGGGTCCTGGAACTCCGCTGTCTGGCGCTGCTGCTGCTGAGGTTAAGGGGGATTGTCGACTTCGGGTGAAGAGGGATTTTTCCCTGAGGCTTCCTCCTCCTCCTCCTCCATTGGAAGGGAGTCTTCCTCCATTTCTCCGTCCAGGGCCATAGCTTCTTCGTCATCTTCTTCTTCTTCGGGTGAAGGACCGTTTACGGCCTCGTATTCCCCTAGGGCTGCATCTAGTTGTAGCGCCGGCGGTAGTTGACGAAAAAGCTACGTACGTTGGACTCTGTTTTCGTGCCGATGACCTCGGCTATCGCCTTGAAGTTCTTACCATGTATGCGAACACCTGCAAAAAGTAATAAAAATTGATATGAATTAGAGATTATCAAAAAATATATTAATAGGAAACAACCATTACCGATTTGTGACTGTCAGCATTCTAGGAATTCCTTCGAGCACAACATAACACATTCGAATGTTTTTGCTTAAAAACACACAAATAATAAATATATATTCTTAAATTAAACGCATTAAAACTTTAAAAACAGAAATAGTTATTTGAATGATAATAAATATCCTTCCTGTTAGTCAGATCGTCTTAGTGATTCTAGTATTTTATACCTGCCAAAACGGTATCCTTCCAATTTAAATGTAGTTTCTCAAAAGTGAATTCCATAGAGATAAAATATATAGAGAGCTTATCTGTATTTTTGTGTCCAATATAAACAAACATTTGACCTACGTCATGTAAATCATAGAGATATAATCTATCTCTATGATCAGCTTACGATGACGTAGTATAAATACTTAGTTTATAGTGGACACACAGAATACAGCTGAACGATGTTTCTCTGCTATTGAAGGGAATCAGCTCTCTATATCTTTATATCTCTATGTATTCACGTATTAATCAATGAATCTTGGCTTTTTCACTTGACAAAGAGGATTACAGGGCATGATGACATTATGACTTTTTTTATTCCTTGGAGTTCTATATAATGAGTTTTACAAATATTTTTTGGGGCTTAGTGGCAGTCGTAACTATCACATATGCGTTCGAAATAGTATTCCTTAATATCACGTTTTAAATAGTATTCTTGTGTTTGACAATTAATAAATAAATAAAATATCTTGTGTAGTATGAACTAAGGAAATATCAATAATTCACTTAAGGAAGGCATTGAGATAGATTTTTATTGAGGCCTTATTTATTGAATATATAAGGAAAATGCTTTACAAACGACTTTTTAACACTTATGTAGATTTGTAAATTAAGAGTCGGGGAGAAGGATACTTTATCTTTTCTTGATAAGTACCGGATGGTAGACTTTTATTGAAGAAACAATGTGCTTGAAAGGTTTATTGTAACAATATTAGATATGCCTCAAAATTACAAATTAAAAATACCTCAAATGTTCTCTAAAAAGGTATTTATTTAGCAATGAAAGATTTCTGTTAAGGTTATTTTATCACGTAGTAAATTAAGTGATGAATATGCTTACTGTATGAAGACTTGTCTTTTGGCATTTCTCAATGAAATATATGATTTTATATAGACAATGGTTGTTGTGCTCGACATAATGAACAATAAACGATATCGTCGCAACTTTTTATAGCAACTGCATGTCGTTAGGTTCTTGAAGTTATACTTCATAACTTATCGTTAGTCCCCGAAAACGAGTAAAGATAAATACGACTTTTATTTATAGAAAAATGACAATATATTATGCTCCTTTTAGCACTTCAGATGTTTACGAATCGAAATGATGAACTTATATACTAAGAAAATACTATTATTTACAATCATACATTTTGATTTCGTTTTCCGTTACTAGTTTATTTTTTTCTTTAAAAAAATATTTCAAAAATAAAAATAAGAAATATTTTCCTTTAGACCACTTACATTTGACTTAATTTTAGTAGTCTTTGTTAAGAAGCAAAATAATTAATAAAAAGGATGTTTGAGGCAATTTGGAAAGGAAAACAGGCTTTGAAGTTATTAGTTGGGTAGACGAGGGCTTTAGGGATGGACCAAATAACAACTTCTTTCTTTCATCGCTGTTTTTTTTTGTTTCATAGCTCACCTTGAACCCTAGAAGCAATTCCTCGTCCTTCCATCGTGCGTTTAGTTTGTTCTCAGGGAATGGAATGCGGCGGTAGGGTTCGATGTCCCGGATCGGCGTTGAAAGGAGGAGAGCACTGTTTATTGTTCTGAACCTGTTGAAAGGAAATAGTTATGAAGAACATGGATCAAAGTAATGGATAGAATATGGCTCATCTGGAATAAGTAAATAGGGATCATACACAAAATCAACGATCACAAAATCATTCATTTATTGAGGAGGATTTTTATGTGAAGAAGTAATCTCTCTTAGTTAAATATAACTTTATGCATTTTTTTGACGTGAAAATACCAAATATTTAACAAAAATAGGGCTCAATAAATACCTGTTTAAGCAAATAACATTTTTTTGTAATATATTTGTAATTTTAAATTGTAAAGCATGTAATAAAACATTAAAGAAAAATATAGATTAAAAAAACTATTTTGATTTCCCTCAATAAATGAAAGGCTTTGAGATTCTCGATTCTGTGTGTGGTGCTTATTGACTTCTTCCAGGACTTTAATTCAATTAAATTAAATTGATACGAGCAACAAAATATCATATAGTGCGCATAACTGACAAAGTAAACAATAAGGTTAAGCTTTTAAATTGCTAAAATACTATTTTTTTTAATTATTGGAACACAGATAAAATAACTCTAAGTCAGTAATTGATGTGCTTCATCGGGTGAAAGTAGATGAAAACATAGGCATTTTATTTGTTGATTTTTTATACATAATTTTAATGTTTGTATTCATTTATTTTAGACTAGTTTCAAACGTAACTTATGTGCCCCATGGCAAATATACTCGATTACACACGCTATTTAAACATACAAACTGGAAGTATTGTAGTTATCGGTTAAAATGAAAGCTATAATCAGGGGGGATCAATCATTTCCCATCTTTCTTTCTAGCTGAAACCCCTCAGTCTTAGTTACTATTATTATATGATGATATCCACACACTTCTTGACAAATTTCTATTTAAATTACGGCACAAAGGGTATTATCAGGACGTAGTATTTCTCCTTACCACTCGCTTATAAGAGACGATTTCCCTATCCATGGTCTTGAGTAGGGCGTCTCCTTGTCCATTGGGCCCTGTGGCTAGAGCCACCAAGTCATCGTGGTTCACGTACATTCCCTTGGGGGGCTTGCTGTTGTTTTTGAATAGGGAGTGGTGATGCTTGGAGTTCTTGGAGCCATCCTTCCGAATGGGCCCCGTGGTTGGGCGAACGTTTCCCGTTCGACTAAAGTACTGGTGACAGGTACCGCACATCTGACCCTTGGGCGTGGCGTGCGTCACGTGGCAGAGGATACCGCAGTTGAAGCACTTGGGCTTAGATGGGCTGCTCGCATTGTTACTACTACTAATACTATTGGGTGTGCTATTGGTAGTGGGTGTGGCTGGGGTTGACACCTAGATAATGAAGAAGAAAAGGGATGTCATTGGTTGAATGTATAAGTTCACATAATTAAGATAAGAGCAAATATTTTTCTAAGTTTGCAACACCAATATTTTATTTTAATATTTTGAGCAATTATATAAAATTATTCATAAAATATTAGTTCGAGAAAACCTTTCTTAAATGTAAAAAAATATTATATATATATATATATATCACGAAACGACGAAAGAAATAATATTTTGTACTTTGAATTGTAATGAAGTAAGGTGTTAAATATATAATTAGTAAGAAGTACATTACAAACAGATGATTTTCCATTATCGGTTTTTGGGGTGAATGTTTTTTAATTATTCTTCCTTTAATAAAGTTTAAAGATAATAATTATAATTGCAATGCTGTAGTATTGTCACTATTTTTGTTACTTTAAGTAACCAATTTTAACATTATTTTAAAGCCACTTACCTTTATATACACATGGACCTTTTCAAGAGGAAATACATTTTATAACTACAAAAGCATTCATCTTATAAACTTCGAAGCAATAACATTGATTTCCCCCAAAAAAATGAACCCTCTTTTAGACAGAGATCTCTTTTTTCTGTTTTACATCTGATGCGTTTGATTTTATTAATTGATAATGAGAGTTTAAATTATTCTATGTCCCCATATCGACCTCAACTATGATTGTAAAAGTATTGTATTTTGATATGTGAGATCATTGAAAGAGTTTAATAATAGTCAATTGCTTTTAGCTATATAGCCAGTTTTAGATAATATGTAATATTTAATTCAGTATTGTTTATGACGCAGCACCAATGAGATAAAAAGATAAAAAGAGCTTATTCCCTTCATCTGTATTTTTGTGTCCAATATAAACAAAGTAATTTGATCAACGTTATCGTAAGCTGATCAAAGAGATAGAATCTATCTCTATGATCAACGTATGTCAAATTACTTTGTTTATATTGGACACACAGAATACAGCTGAACGATGTTTCTCTGCTATTGAAGGGAATCAGCTCTCTATATCTTTGTATCTCTATGCGCAGCACTAGCAGATACTACAATTAGTCAACTAAGTATCGGAAAATTACAAGGTCTTATAAGAAAACATAGAAAAATCAATTAATAGAGCATTTTTACATTTATACAAAGAAAAATGATAAATAACAACTCCTTTAATAGAAACAAATATTCAGGGAGAAAATTAAAAGTACCTTTGTTCTTTAACATTCCTACAACTTTGAAACAGAATACAATAACCTCTTGAAGGCATAAAGCACATATATATTTATAAATATGGATAATTGGACAAAGAAAACTGATTTTAGGCACGTAAATAAGTTAATTTAGAGCGCTCACCATAGAAGTATAGTGATGGAGGTTTTGTGTTCGTTCTGGGCATTCCTTACGTAAGGTGTCTTTGACCAAGATAATATAATTGCCATATTGTTTATTGTTATTTGTACTTTTTATGTACAATAAAAGTAAGTAGTAAGATACTTTATTCATAAATGCAGACTAAAAGTATTCTTGAGTAAAACCACTACCAAGAGCACAAACTGCATAATTTATTTTTTAGCCTATTTGGTTCGATAGAATTACATCCTTGTGTATATAAATAAGCATTATAGCGTGTAATAGTCTATCAAACCTATGATGTTGAGCAAAACTGAGCAATCGCAATCCCTTACTTTCCAAGTAGTTTAGTCACTTCTTTATAAATAACATTATTAATAAAGCATTGGAATTACCCATCAAGATTCTCCATTTTAGCTGTGTGCATTCATTATCCTTTGCTTTTCTCACCTCCTTTTCTTCCTCGTCCGAATTCTCCTTAACCTCCATTTCCGAGTCCTCCTTTTGCAGCTTCCGAGCCTGTCGATCCATGAGAGAGGTCCGAGTCCGCGTTTTCTTCCAGGAGTAATAGTATTTAACCAACTGAGCAATGGACTTGTCCGGGAGCATTTGTCGTATCCGATGGAAGCTCTTCCCATGGAACTGAAATGCCTGCTCGAAGAGAACCTTGTCCTCAACGGTCCATTCGTCGGGGAAGGGAGTGAAGTTGGCGAGGTCCATCATGGCCTTGTCTAAATCATGCTTGTGCCAAAAGAGCATGCCCAAAGCCTGCTCCGCGTTGTAGCCGTACTTTTCCTTGGAGACCTGAATGTACTCCTCCACTGAAAAGAAGAAATTAGATATATACAATGGAGGAGCAAAAAGGGATCTCCATGATAGTTTTAAATTTGGCATTTGAATTAGCTGTTTTCCACATTCAAAATATAGTCAAGCCTGTGAAAGCGACTATCCAAATTATTCTCTGTGTATAGCAGCCACCTGTTTATAGCATCCAGTTTTATGGATACCCTCGAGTGATCACTATATGCCTTTTGACTGAAATCTGCGGGATATTAAAGAGTATTCAAACATAATCAAATCGTTTCATTGCACGTTTGGAACTACTTATAAAGTACATTCATGCTTTTAACTATAGATTAAAAATCCCTTTTAGAGCAGCAGGTTTCGAAGGAAATTCCTTCGGAGCCCTTGTTTGAACCTCTTTAATGTGACATCAGATGTGACTTAGGTCATATTTGTCGTAGGTCTAGAAAAATGTTTATTTTAAGAATTGGTCCGGAGTTACAGAGATACCTTTTAAAAAGGAGCAAGAATGTCAGAGAAGTACCTCAGGAGAGAAATATCATGGTTTCAAGAGCCTAGATCGGCTTAGACCATAAGTCGGCAACCCAAAATGTTGAAAGATCCATAACGGACCAAAAAAAAATCGTAAAAATGTGTATTCCTTATATACGGTGCACATTTTAGTCCTACTTATTTTCCTATCCCATCTTTTCCCCATTTTCTAACGTTTTTGTAAAAGCTCCAGGGAGTCACAAAGGCAGCTCTAAAGAGCCGGATGAGGCTCTAGAGCTGCGGGCTGCCAACTCCTGGCCTAGACGGTTGTTGAGTGAACAAGGAACCGCTCACTCATATAAAAATAAGCATTGATATATGAGAGCCGCTTGCCACAAATCCTTTAGACATTAGAAACATCACATTAAAAATATTATTAGGATGAAATTGGATACACAAATTTTTCGCATTCAAATATAAACTCATTCCCTGAGATATATATTAAAGTATATACAAAAAAACATCTTATAGAATGTTCTTATAGTCGATTAGTTTATTTAAAGAAGCATGACTGGCTCTTTTGGGAGCTTTTTTGTATATTATATTGCAGTTTAAAAATCATGATTTTAGCGCAAAAAGGTTTGGAAGGTAAGGAAAAAGGACTTTTTCTTATCTTCAACATTAAGAAAATTCCGTTAATTGAAGGGGTAATTGAATTTATAAGCAATAATGTTTCTAAAATATATTTTTTGTTTATACTCAGAAATGGGTTTACCGTGAGAAATCATATTAAGCTGAGTTGTTAATTATTTGAGGGGATAAAAGTATTTTTTTTCTACTTTGGTTCCATAGAATTGCATATAAATAATCATTATAATGTTAAATTGGTCTATCAAACCAAGGAACAAGTAGTTTCTTATGGTTCAGCGTTTTTACAAATAAACTTCTTTTATTACGAATAATTAGTTATGAGTTTAAAGAAGTTATAGAATAAGAATGATGCCAATATTGCATTTATATACATGTGTTGATATTAATAAAATCGTGTTTTTAGAGTACTTTCAGTTTTGAAGAGTTCATCCAATATTTGTTAAATGAACGACGATTTCATGAGACAGCTTTATATCGAATGTTGTGTGTTAGAAGCCCTCATTTTCGAATATTGGATACCCACGTTTAGTGTTGGCGATAGATGAGCTCGGCGACCAAACCAGAAGTGCTCGCTCCGGACACTGATCCGCTTTCCGCTCTGAAAAAGCAAAAGCACAATGTAATAAACCAGCCTTCACATGTCCTACATCTTTTTAAAAAAAAGTCTTACGCTCAATTGCAATAAAAGCCGGAGGCACGGCTTGATAGTCCCGCCCCACGCGGATCCGTCCTTCCCGCTCTCCGCTCGTGAGTGATCATCCTCCTCCCCAGCGCTGGAGTCCAATCCGGAGTTATTCCCATTCTCGGCCCCGGATTTCCCGTTCGTTCCCAGGAAAACCATTTCTTCTACTCATGGAATAACTTTTTTTGTTGTTGATGTCAAGCTACGCTCTTAATAAATAACTTAAAACACCGTAGACATATCTCGCACTCTCATAATAATACACAATCAAGCAAACACTCCCTCCCTCCACCAGTGACACAGCTCCCTTTTTTATAGCGTGAAAAGGAAGAACTCAAAAGAGAGCATGAAGCGTGTTATTGTATAAAATAAAAACAAATCCTAGAGGGCGCCCTCGTAGTACTCAAGAAGTATTTATATTTAAAGACTAGATGGCGCTCTCATCCATGGTATATTTGAAGCTCCAGTTCAAAAATTCAGGTCTTTCAGGGGGCTTTTGCGTCCTAATTGATGCTAAAATGTTACCTTATTGTCTTCATATATGTCCTCAAGCCCTACTTGTTGACAAACAGAAGATCAAAGGCAGCTAAAATACCTTTTAGAAGCCTTCGAGGTGAGAGCTATGTTTAAAAAAAATTACATGCTACGGTGTTTTAGGTCCGTCATTTATGTAAGCAAGCATTTTTTTTCTTATTCATCGTCGTATCATCATCGTCGTCTTCTTTACCTAGCAAGGCAGGGAAGATGCATTAAATTAAAATACTAAAGTGCTCCTTATTATGATCAAATGATTTGTATAAATGGGGACATGATGGACATGAGACTTTGGGATGATGAATTATACTGTTTTAGGAGGTGGTTTTCTATTGAAGGATGGTGAAAAAGTACATAAGTTTTCGAGTAAGCAGAAGTAATTACAGAATGCCTACAGTTTCAGTGGAGTCTTTCTTAAGTGGAAGAATACTGCGGCGGAGCGCCGCAGTATTCTTCCACTTAATAATAGGCTAGGTTCCTCTCAATTGCATATATTATTTTATCAAAATACAGCTTTATTTGCTAAATAATGAATATGAAGATAACGAATAAAAACAATAGTAAGCTCATCACTTCTACATGTGTAGGTAAAAAAAATGAACCTATTTTTTGTTGTATATTCATAGATTTTATTCCTATCATGCCCCGTTTTTGAAGTCTAGCCACTATATTAAGGTGTAAAATATAATTTAGGGGAATTTCCGTTCTTACGTTTAGGTGCATTGGTGGGATATCACTATTACCTGCTTCCATGCGAGTTCTACGTCATCTTATTAAAGGACTGGTGTGAACAATGTACAGTCATTATGAAAAATCGCACCGTATATGCCCCTTAAGCATAAGTAGTACTACAATTCACATTTATTATTGTTAATTTGCCGTTTATATAATATATAATAGCATTATAAAAATTATGAATGGTTTTGGGCCTTTGACCTGGATGTGCAGCACGTACAGCCCCAGCAAGGGATTTCTAGAAAGGAAAATTCCATTACCTGGATAATTGTCGTTTCACTTTTATTAATATTTCCATTTATCATCGGTAATTCCTGACAAAAGAGGTTTATATAGGATATAATATATATATATATATATATATATATATATATATAATAGGACTGACCTGGACACCTCCGCAGCCTCCAAGGACATGGCCACAGACGTGATGGACTTTGGAAAAAAGAGGAACAGACAGAATGACAAGTGGATCTGTAGGGAGGCTTCAGAGGTCCCCATGATCTTCAGGACAAAGAACCCGGCTGCAGTGATGGTCCTGGGTGTCATCAGCAGTGAGGGCCACGTCATGCCGCCACACTTCTTTGAGCCCAAGCAAAAGGTCAACCAGGAGGTGTACTTGGAGGTCTTCAGTAACGTGGTCAAGCCTTGGATAGACACTGTGGCCTCTGGGAGGAAGTACACCTTTCAGCAGGACTCTGCCCCGCCCACAAGGCCAAGACTGTGCAGGCATGGCTCAAGGAAAACGTGTCTCACTTCTGGGATCCTCAGACCTGGCCCTCCAACTCCCCAGATCTCAACCTTGTGACTACTACCTGTAGGGGAAGTTGAAGGGGGAGGCCTGTGCGACCCACCACAACTCTGTGGAGGCCCTTAAGTCGTCCATCACGTCTGTGGCCATGTTTTTTGGAGGCTGCGGAGGTGTCCAGGTCAGTGAGGGCATTCAGGTCCCGTGTGGAGACTGTGGTGGAAGCTGGAGGAGGACACATTGAATAAAGTTGACCATAATTGTCTAATGTGTATTTTTTGTTTAATAAATATTTCTCTAGAACCTCTCCTTATTGATCCTGGAGGCCATAAACTTTTTCCAAATTTACCTGCACAGCCCTGTACTTATATTTGAAAATTATAATTAAATTAATGTTCACTTCACTAAGTTAAATCCAAAAAAATTAGTTTTTGGTCATGATAAGTCAAGAAAGAGACAAAACAGAAGCAGAGTAAGATGTTCAACTGTGGGAAAGAAGTTGATGGCGACTACAAGAGGAAACACGTGTCAAGAGTGCATGAAAATGTTGAACATGTAAAGTTTATTTCTTTGTTGATCAAAAGCAGAAAAAACTTTCCTTCGGAATTATGAACAGTGAAAAAAAAATAGATAATGATGCCAACGGAGGCCACTTCCTATACAGAAGAATCAAGCAGGATAAAGGGCATACCAACTGAAAATAATGAACAACTGAAGAGGTATAGGTGAAGATTCTTAATTTGCTAGCTGTAGAGGCAGTGGTGGGGTTATAGAGCCTACAATGGACAAAACAGAAAATAATGATAAAGAGCATGGGCCCATAGGCTACCATCACACTGACTGCGAGATCATCCACATCAACCTCTGTTGATGAATACAACAGGAAACAGCTAGATCAGGTAAGTGGGGCAGAGACTTAATCCTGACCTGTTCAAGAAGTACCAATGGACGAGCTTTGATATTCCCACGAAATCTATAGGTTGTTTCCCGTGACAGAAGTTTTTATTTGATTCCACTTTCACATACAGCAATCGGTAGAAAGAAACGATTAGTGAAGCATGCCAAGAGCGGTAATCATCGACTTTTATCATCTTATTGTGTATGAAATCAGACGTTGGCAACCGGGAACAGTGGCAGTGTGTTTAAGCTATGTAAACAATGAGCAGCCTACAGAAGCATTCGTGGGATTTATTAAGTTAAGTCCACAACCGTGATACACTGTTCAAAATTGTGCTTGCGTTATCAACTGCCTAGAGTTACGCGTTGTAGATCAATGCTATGGCGGGGCATCCAACAAGACTGGGAAGGAAAGGGAGTTGCCAAAAGAATTCAAGAGGTCTCAGCAACAAAATAGTGAAATACCTCTGATCAAACTCCATCTCTGAAACTTTGCCATACTTCACTGAGATTTCAAAGACCTTAGCTAAAATACCAGTAACATAATGTTCAGCAGAAAGATTTTTTTCTTGTTTGAGAAGACTCAAGACCTACCTCAGGTTCCCATGAGCCAGAAAGGCTCCATGCTCTAGACTTCTTAGCATCGAAAGGCGTTTTGTAAATAGAGTGGACATCAATACAATAATATATTAATTTGGCAGACCAAAATGAAGAAACAATATGTTTTTCTAGTGTCTTCTGAAATAAAAATAATGTAATGAATATTGTGTAATACAATAAAAAAGATAAAACTAAATATTTTTCTGCATTCAATTAACTTTTTCACCAATTAACAGTTCTTGTTAAAATTCGGGCAAATTGAATGCTGCCCCCCAAACCAAACTCCTCCCCTACGCCTATGTATATCACAATTGTTGACGTTCGCCAAAATTGTCGTTCGTCGTTCGTTTGTCGTTCACCAAAAGTTATCACTCGTCGTTCATCGTTCGTCAATTGACAACATTTTTTAAGAATAATTTTTTTTCTCGCCATTCTTGAAAAAATGATGAGGTTTTTTAGGAATTTTTTTCGGTGAAAAAGAAAAATCTTTGTCTTTTTTTGGTACCAAAAACAAACGATAAGAATTTTTAGTGTCGTTCGTCAAAAAATTTGTCGTTCACCATTTGCGAACGATTACAATGAACGACAATCAACAATATATATATATATATATCTAAAGTTAAAGAAAACGTTAGATAAAAAACGCAGGATGCAATGGTTTAGATAAAACTAGAAAAAAATGAAAAATCACGCAATACTTTTAAGATTAAAAAAATATTTTTTTCGAAAATAGGAATGGAACAAATTATATCAAAAGTATTTTAAGACATTAAATTCTTAAAAACAATTGGAATTTAATGAACTCAAGTAGAGAAAGGGGTGCTATATGCTAAATATATTTGGAGAATAACAACTTTTTAAGGCATTATCTTTGTTCAAAAGTGACCCATGGTATCTGATATTTGCAGAGCTGCGACTACCTAATGTAAATCGGTATTCGATACTACCAACGATAGATTTCAAATATCGAACCGATTATACGATATTCGGTAGAAAATACCGAATACCATACCGATTGACAATCGGCACGGTATATTTGAAAGTATGACTTTTGTGACATTCACATAGAGACAAAGATACATATAGAGGGCTTATTCCCTTCAATAGCAGAGAAACATCGTTCAACTGTCGCTTTTCCCAAGCGCTCCCTTGTTTGAAGAACTAGAACTTCGAAAATAAATAAACAACTATAACTTATAGTAATATAGAGTAGATACATAAATATACATTCAATATAAACTTATGCTATGTATTGAATACTAGAGTACCTGAAAGTGTATTTAATATCGGACAATAAGAGACAGTAAATGAAAAAAAAAATCTATAGCTTTCCATTTCTACAAAATCCAAGTACATATATAATATATATAGATTACATGTATTAAATTTCAAATAATCTCTAATAAATTATAACAAATGATGTATTTAATTGTCCTTTGTTATCGTCCGATATTAAATGCATATGAAGAAGTCACTTAAATAAATCTCTCTCTCTTTCTAATCTACTGTACCGAATATAGATCGATACTGTATATATATATAAAATCTACCGAATACCGATATCGACCGGTAAAAGGTATATACCAAATACCGAACCGGCGGTAGATTTTTCTACGAATCCCAGCTCTGGGTATTTGTTTAAAAATAAGAACATACATGCTCTTTGAATAGATACCAAATAGTTAATCTACATGGTGGCTTGTGATAATAAGAAACGGCTTAATAAGTAGTAGCCATTTCGGATTTCATCATTTGTAGATGCATAAAAATTATTAATTATATATTAAATACTTGATTTTTTAAGTATCTTGTAATGATCGAAGACAATCACCTCAATCTAAGCGTGTATATGTTATTTAAGATGATATTAAATCCTTTATTTAGTCTATAAGGTACAATAATGAAATATTAAATAACTTTATACGGTATTTCTAAATTGAATTTAAGGCATTCTATCCAAACAAGGCAGGTATTACTTTTGTTACGGGACTGAACTACTGTTGTTTCTTCTTCTTCTTTATTATTGTTGCCTATTTTGGACTGCTAAATCTTTGCAACCGTAGTGACCTTGACTCTCTATACCAGGGATGAGCAAACTTTTTGACTTGGATTTGTGAAGCATTATAATATTATTTACTGGATAAGCTCGGCGGGCCGATTAAATGCTTAACCTTAGTTTGCCCATGTCTGCTCTATACCCTTTATATGTATTGATTAGTTTTAAAACATAAGTGATTCATTTATTTTATTTCCTCAGCTCGTTAACAGTCTTTTATACTTTTTGAAAAGACAATTTAAAAAAACCTCGATGTGATATTTGAAATCAGTGCTAAAAAACTTGGTAGGAATTGCAAAAGTTTATTTTTAGAAAGTGATATAGATATAAGAAGAGCTCAAGGTATGACAAAAGTAATTTGTAGGCTGACGTGTATCTAAGAAAATGAGTGTATTAAACAATTAAGAACATTTACAAAATACATTTTTTAGTCTAGATGTATTACATTTTTATCTTTAACTATTTGGAACACAAATGTTAGCTATTGAAATATTTTTGCTTGTGGTGTCTGCGAAAACTTTGTTATGCTTGCGATATATCAATACTTTGCTATTTTTTAAAGTCGTCTATGAATTTTGAAAGTTTCTCATTGTATTGGATAACACAGGGTAACAACAAAAAATCGTTTGGAGTTTCTCAGATGATTTGGACTCATTTTGGTGTTCTGAGTCTGAATATCACATTGATTTTGCTCTATAAGGTAAACTTTTTCATCTTCACAACTCTCGAAGAGAAAATATATGAAGTAGTGAAATAGGTTCACTACAAAATTCACTATGGGCAGCACCCATCGATCATCTGCGTCGACCTCTAGATGGTGGACGTTCTACTTGACCAGCAGTCGGGTTCCAGAGGCGGTCCTGGCTATTTTTACGCCCTGGGCGAACACTCCATTTGAACCCCTTAACACCCCCCCCCCCCCTTCAGTGTTACAAATAACACTGATTACAACAAATGAATAAAGTTCCACTGGTTACAGAATGGCTGCATTGCGTACTGCTTACGTGTCTCCTGTGTGCTCAGCGCCCACCAGACCTGCTAGTGAGCGGAGTTTTTTTTATACATTGAAAAGTCACCGATGTTATATTTTGAAGCCACATCCACATCCTGCTGTCGCTCGAGCTGTGCTGATCTCCGGTGCGGCGTCCGGCAGAAATAGAGATTGGGACGTGACCCGCATTGTGTGGAAACACTCTCATTCTTTCCTTATGACATACACACAACCTGTCTATATGACTCTGCAGCAAATTGACGTGATGGTAGGGGCGCCCCAGCGACCAATCCACTATCTTTACTTGGAAATTAGCAATTTTAGAGTAGAAAACTGGCGATTTTTTTGGTGAGGCGCCCCAAATAGATTACGCCCTGGGCAGTCGCCCACATTGCCCATAGCAAAAACTGGCCCTAACGGGGTGCACAATAATACAAATGCTTTATATGCCTGTGGGACAGTCGAGGCACAGCCCAGCACTATGTAAAATACGAAAGGTTAGCACCTGGTGCGAGAGACATCATAAGCAATCGGTTCTTGGGGGGTATGGGGATTTTTTCTGTTTGCAATTTGTATATAAAGAACTGGGTCTTTGCCATTATAAAATTAACTTTTTCCTGATGCAGACCGGTATAAAAGAAAACAAAGCTATGTACGCCGCAATTGTAATCCTAAAACTCGTTAAAAATATATTCAAGATAGTTTAAAACCTCCCCTATCTGTGTACACTCTAAAAGGAAATGTATTGATGTCTCCGAACAGTTCTTGCAAAAGAAACAATATCTTTCCTCCTCCGTCTTTCCATAGATACTGCCCAGGGTAAGGGTATTTGTAACCACCCTATACTTGAACCAGAACAGAACAAGGAGTGACAGACCAGTACCGATTGAAGTCCCTTTATGGTATCACGTACCGGCATACTCAAACCATAATTTTCTTTTCTTCTGTTTATTTGATTTAAAAAATATTTTCTCATTTTTTTTGTCCATTAGGGAGTACCGTAGACTTTTGGTGTTTGTTAATTTGATAAAGCCAAAAAAATAATTTCTAGGGCCACATTCCCTGCTTTTAAAATCTATTAAACTTAAAATTTTCCGTCTTTCTATTAATTCATTTGGTGTACAAAAATTGTCTTGAGTAAAAACCTCTCCTATGTAGCTTATTTTCCGTTTTATTGAGGTGTTGGTTAAAAATTGTAATCTTTTGTTCCCTGCTACGGACTCTTGCCATTCCATGCAAGGTAATATTGCATTTGTCATTTCACCAAAGATCCCTTCGTTCCTATCCCAAAATGGTCGAATTTTTTTAGCTATCTCTAAAATTTTGTGCGGGCCATTACCCAATCTTCGTCTATGGAATGCCCATTTGCTCCCTATATAAATAATCCAACGCTTCTGCCCATATAGAGTCTTTTCTAGTAGTAGTATCTGAACCCATTAAAAAGAATAGCGTTCCAAAAGTTATTAATACATAATAAACCCAATCCTCCGTACCATACTGGAGTTATAATGTGATTCCAGGATATATTTCTTGGACGTCTCTCGGATATAAAAATGAATCACGAATTTCGTCTATTTTTTAGATAAAATTTCAGAAAATGGGGTTAATCTTAAAACATGAGTCACTTTCGGTAAAATAATTGCATTCCAAATAAAAATTCTTGCAGTAGGGTCTTTCTTAAAAAAAAACGTATAGGAAGTTGTGTTTTTTCTTACTTTTTCCTCTATAAGCGTACAGTTCTCAATAAAATCACGCTAATCTAAAGATATATTTGTTCCTAATATTTTCATAACACTTGTTGATTTAATATCCCCCATATCAAAAGGTATTGCAAAATCGGACATTATTTGGGTTTTACTTAGATTAATCTCTAAGCCAGAGCAATTCTTATGTTCTTCCAAAATTCTAAGTGTATTTTTTTACGGAATCCTCTATATCACCTTTACTTCCAGTAAAGATCACGGTCATGTCGTCGGCAAACGCAAGTACTTTTATTATACCTTTTCCTACCTCAATACCCTTTATTTGCCTAGATACTTGAATTTCTTCAATCATAGAATTCACTGACAGAATAAACAAGGTGGGGGAAATCGGATCACCTTGCCGACATCCTCTATTAATTTGAAAAGCGTTCTTGGTCTCCTCATAAAAAGTAAAAAGATAGCATAGACCTACTCCTACCATTTTAATAAAATTACTCCCCAGTCCATGTCCCTTCAAGCACTTCAACATCCATTGCTGTGACATACTATCAAAGGCCTTTCTAAAATCAATTCCCATGATGGCAATATTTGTCCTTGTATCTTTAAATTGGGCAATAGCATCTTTAATGCCTCTCCCAACATCCTCCATTACCCTCCCCGGTACAAAACCTTTTTGAGCCGGATTTATTGTATCCTTTAAAAGATGTTTTAGCCTTCCTGCTAAAATACCCCCATGGATCTTAAAAACAGTATTGCGAAGGGTTAAAGGCCTCAGATTTTCGACAAATCTTGGATCCTTGCCTACTTTAGGGATCAAGACAAGCTTTTCCTAAGAAATATGTTCTTCGAAGTATCCCTTCGTATGAGCTTTTCTATAAACTAGTTCTAATATAGGTGCCAAAAGATTGATAAACATAGCGTAAAACTCAACGGGAAAGCCATCGGGACCAGGAACTTTATTTTTCTCGTGTAAGATTTTACGTACTCGATAATTTCCTTACTCCCGATTTCACTTTCCAAACTCTGTCTATGAGATATCTTTAATTGTGTTACTTTTGTATTTTTGCTAAAATCCTCATGTCGTAAATAGTGTGCGGTGTTAAATGTGCATTTCAAGCAAAAGGAACCCTTTTGGTCCGTACAATGTCTACACGTGTACAACTCCTCATAAAAGTTTTTGGCTATGTTTTTCACCCCACTGTCATTTTCAATCAAACTCCCATCCTCGCTAAAAAGAGCTCTTACTACTTTTTTATCTCCGTTGAAACGTTCTTTTTGTCTAACTTTGCCAAAAACAATTGTTCCTACGGAACATTTTGGTTTCCAGACCTAATTCAATTCCCCTGGTTGCAGAAGTTAGTCAACCTACCTAACTCTTCCACCTCCGCCGCACTCATGATTCCCATCTCTCTTTTCTACTCAATTCTCCAAATTTCATTTTTCTTTCCTCACTCAATCTTACCCCAAGTTTGATATATGTTCTCCTAGATCCGTCCAAAATACGTTTCCAAGCATATGAAGGGGACTTAATTTCCCCAGATCCCAATCTCGAGGAGACTCCTTCAATTACCTTTTTGATTAAAGATTGGGTATCTTTGTCCTCAAACAGTGAGGTATTTAATTTCCAACACTTTTTGGGATTAATTTTCAAATCAGTAAAAGTGATCATAATTGGATTATGGTCCGACATGAACTTAGGAATCGTTTGGTATTCTGAAAGTAAAGGGAATAGGCCTTCAGAAACAAAGAAGTAGTCGAGCCTCGAGTTTTTAATCACTGAGTTCCCTATTTTAACATAAAATGGGTGCTCTGGCTTTTCGTTGAATTTGGTGGCTGCATCTCTGAGTGAGTTCTTATTTAAAATATTTTTCAACACTGTTTTAGCTTTGAAGTTATTTTGATGTTTATAGTTCCAGGAATCTCGCTCCCTCAACAAAGAGATATTAACATTTCCCATCAATATAATGGCTTCGTCTTTGAAGATGCTTTTATTCAAAAAATTGGATTCAATAAAACGATGAAAGTCAGGGTCATCCCTATTAGGACCATAAATTAATATAATTTTAATACATCTGTCTCCCCATTCCAACTCAAGTACACAGTAGTTACCCCAAGTATCACTGGCATTAATTTTGGATTTAACTTCTTTTTGATTAGTAAATTAATGCCTCTGGAAGGATGCTTTGCCTTTATGTTCAAAGCCAGAACAATGAAGGTATCATATCCTTCTGAGAGACAATAACCGTCATTCAAACTTTTTATGCGTGAATCGCAAATTAATATAATATCCGGTTGTATACACATAAATAGTTAATTAATTCTTTACTTTTGATTGGTTAAAAGTGGAATTTGCATTAGCGCTTAAGATTTTTAAGTTCATAGGCATGTTAATTAATTGGGGGGGGGGGGGGAGGATTATGGCCAAACTTTAAAAAAACATAAGACATTTTTTGTGGTCAGAGTTAGTTAGTTAGAAATTTATTACTGTTTACAATAGACAAACATATACAGATGTACATAAACTAAAGTAAAGAACACAACCACACATTGGGGTATCTGTGTTACTACAGTAAAAGTAAAGTAATCATATTTATATATTAAAATTTTCATTATAACATTTTTCATCTTTGTACATTTTAAAAACTGATTATTTTTGTTTCCTCATCCTCCTCTTGCGAAACTAGGTGCCTTTCGTAGGACAAAGCGGGGCATTTGTAGATTAAATGATGAGCAGTCTGTGGTTCTTCCAAACAGAGATCACATATTTCACTCGTGTTTTTCCATTTACTCAAATGAGAGAGAAATGGTCCATGTCCGGTATAGGCTTGGACAAGAAGTTGGCATCTTGATGTCGGTGTTTGATGGGTTTTGGCTTCGGGGTTTTAAGCATGGAGCGTGTATGCTTCATCTTTTGGTCATTTCTATATCGGTGACACCATTTGTTGTAAAAGAAATCGTTAAGTGTTTTCTTTATATAACTTGGAGGAACACCGACATTTTTCCGGATTTTGCTCACACTTCCATTTTTTGCTAGATGATCCGCAAATTCATTTTCCGTTATGTCATTATGACCTTTGCACCATTCAATGTGAATATTTTTCTTCTTTTTTCCTTCAATCAGGACCTTCTTACAGTTCTTCACTACCTCGCTAGTTGTGGTCAGAGTACTTGTGAGTATTTTGTTTTCCGTTGTTGAGTGTTCCCGAGATCTTTTTTGTTGGTTTCCTCTTCCGCCACTGCTCTCTCCTCCATTCCACCAATCCTCATTGGCAGTCCAAACTCTGAGCGAAAATATTTGTCAAAGTCCCAATAAGTCGTTCTTTTAGTAGCAGTACATTTTGCTTTTACGTGATCGAACTTCAGACATTTGTAGCACTGGGTACGTTGCATGTCAGATGTCAATTCTACTTTCCTTCCCAGTACGGGTATTATTTCTGGCAGTCTCATTTTGGGTTTGATTTTAATTTTAGTTTTTCCAGATATTATGGTTTTCAACTTTCTATAAAATATTCAGCTTCCTTCTCTGTCTCGGGATTCATATTGAGGGGAACCTCTTCTGTGTCTCCCTCGATGTCACCAAATACAGATATTATATCTCTCAAGGATGAGTGATTTACTTCTGAACCATTTTTTATCGTAATCGAGATCGGTTTTTGCATTCTACGGTAGTTTTCCAACCCTCTAATGTTGAAAAAAATGTCCTCCTCCACTCTATTATATGTTGAGATATTGTCCAATTTCATCAAAACTTTCACAGGATTTACAAAGGTGATTATCAAGTATCCTATATATAAGGTCGAGGTATCTCAGTCAACAGTGCTAACAAGGCGAGTGACGTCACACCCTGGGCAGAAATCAAAAGAAACTCACGGAAGAAACATAATTATCAATTTTTTGCAATTTAATTTACAATAATGGACCCAAATCTTCAAATAGACAAGGTAATAAATAATTTTTTTAAATGTAATGGAGTTTATTCATCATACAATAATTTATGTTAAAGGTCGTCCTGAAGAAGAATCGTAAAAAAGCTTGTGCTATATATGGATGTAAAAACCCCAACGGCATCGTTTACCACGATTTCCCAAAGAACTTGGCTCGACAGAGGATTTGGAAGAATCTGTGTAAGAGAAAGGACTCATTTAAGCCAGAAAAAGCACAAGTGTGCAGTATGCATTTCGCTCATGATAGCTATCAAAGGGATCTAGAACATGACCTTCTCGGTTTGATCCCACGAAAGAGGCTAAAAGTAGATGCAGTACCAAGTCTGCTACTTCCAACTTCTACTTCATCGTATCTTCAACCCAATTCGGTGGACCAAAGCAATGAAAAGACTCCCAAAATTCTTAATCAGTCAACTACTTCTCAATCCCCGGGATCTGAACTCCAAGTTCGACTTGATTCACCTCGTTCGAGGAGACAAATGAGTAGAGAAGCCAACCAAATTGTAAACGATTTAATGGCAAAGGACGCGGAACATCTTGACTTCCAAGGGCTCAGTTATGTATCTGGATATATTGCCTATAAAATGCAACACTCATTTCCAAATCTCGGTAAAAAGAGTAATGACATTATACAAAGTAATGATTGTACACCTTGGTTGTACCATTTATCAAGAGGAGGATTGATGGTGCCTTCAGATTCTTTCTTATATGATTTAAATTATTTGATGAAAAGTTTAAAGAATTCCATTCGCCATCTCTGGATCGTAGTCCTCAAGTCATAAATAGATTTTTTCAAGTCCTGGTGGAATCATTTGGGAGTAAATATGACAAATCTGTTCATTCTCTTTTTTCCAAAACACGAACTATGATAAGACTACGATATCTTAATGCCCAATTAAATTTAAAAACTGGAGGGAACGAATTAATAAGGGGGGAAAAGCAACTCGGCCAATTTCATTTATAACTAGAGGCATATATACACTCAGAGAGTGCAAACCTCCGCCGTCATGAGCCTTCCGAGGCGGATTTTTCACGACTGGGGAGGCGTAGAGAGACGGGGGAGGGTTCCCCTACACGGAAATTCCGAGAGGAACACGCTCCCGGCACCCAATTTCACAGCACAGCGACATCTATTGGCAGAGTAGGCTAACTTGGAAATTTAGTAGTATTTAGCTCATTTGGCGCCTTAATTCTGCACTCAGAGATGCCAAAATTTAATCACTTCTTCCTTTTGGCACTTCCAACAACTCCACAAAATTTCATCCAAATCCGTTCAGTACTTTTTGAGTTATTCTGCTGACAAACCAACAACCAAAAACAAACCAACAAACGCCAGTGAAAACAATACCTCCTTCGGCGGAGGTAAAAACGCCAGTGAAAACAATACCTCCTTCGGCGGAGGTAATTATTACTTGTTGTGAAATATTTTGTATAATACAGTTTGAAATATATAAGTCTTGTAGTAGTATGGGGAATGGTTTCAATCAGTTTTGACTAATTTATTGAAATATCAACAAAATTTGTCATTTTTTTATGGATCCTTCAAGCGTGATGCTTGAAAAAAGTCTGGAGAACTCGGGAGGAATGTAGTGAGTGGTTTTTATATGTATCAAGAGTCTGCATAACATACGATTGGTGTAGTGGGTAGCTTGAGGTTCGAATGGAAGATTTGAATTAGTAAATTAAGACCAATTGCACAAAAATTGGAGAAATTGAGCAATTCTTCAATATTATAATTACATATAAAAAATATGCCCCGGGTGTGACGTCATAGATTTTTATTTAGTTTTGTTTACATCCAAATGCTATGACCTTATATATAGGATACTTGGTGATTATGATGAAACCTGCTCCAGTCTTACAATCGTTGATCCGCTTGATTTCTTTTTCATCAGTATTAAGCAACTTAAATATCTCCATGTAATGTTTTATTTTTGGCTCAAATCCTTTGATACCTCTATTGTTTCCATCTCTCCAATCTAAATATATTTGTCCCATAAGGGACTCATATGCCCGGCATTTTTCTTTATGTATTTGCTTCCTCCTGAATATGAAGAAACTTTGTTGAACAAACCGTTTCTTGATCGGGATAGAATATATGTAGATCCCACTGCTACACATGAAGCTTGGGTTGAATAAACAGTTCATCATTGGAAAAGGATGCTTCAGCTATCCATGCTGAGCCTTTCCAAGGACTGACCATTGAGAATATGAAAGCCTGCATTTTCGATGGCTCATATATTTGAAAGCTCATCAAGGACGCAGGGTTTCAAAACTCCATGGACACGATAGAGTAATCCGCTTAAAAATCGTTTGTGCGGGTGGTGAATAACTTCATGGGGAACAAGAAGACAGTAAATCACGTCAGACTCATCAGCAGTATGACGACCTAATATTTTTTTAATGGAAAGTGATTTGACATCAGTGCACTCCCTATTTCATGGAGAGAGAAATATTATATTTATATCAAATCACACTTTTCCTTTAGTTTGTTCTTTCGCTGATGTATAAATTTATAAATGCAAAAAATTATGTTCTTATGTTCATTGAATTATTTTTGTACGCACAACTGTTGAGAAAAAAAATATATAATTTTGTCTGTATTTTTGGTATAATTTTATTTCTTTGTGCTTGACAGTTTTTATTTAAAAAATTATGAAAAAATGCGTTGGATCGTTGATATTAAAAGAAAAATAATTAGTTATTTTAAGCAACCAATATTCGTTTCAATTAAATATATTCCATGTGCTATCATTTTGAACATTGGGTTCCTAAGGCCACAATTAAAGGTTATTGACATTTCAAATTCCCCGCAAATTTTCCTTTAAGTTACATCAGTCACAACTATGGCACAATGCAGTTCTAAAACAATGCGTCACTGAGACAATGTTATACATATAACAATTATATCATATTGAGATTACAAATCTATCTCAATTTATCATTGAGTTCTGAGTGTCAATATTATGTTATGTTTCAAACCAACCGTCATTATTTTTATTACAACGTATATAATCAGAACGTCTGGTGACTCTAATGTATACACACCATTGTTATGCAACACGCAATCCTGGCTTAGTAACAACAACAATATCCAAAGATAGTCATCAGATTTTGTACGTCATAAAAACTCATGAATCATTAAAAAAATATGCCACTAACACATATTTTATTGTATTATATATATTTTATACAATTTAAAAATCTAATAACAGAACATAAGTTATAAAGCTTTCACGCTCTCCAAAAAAATAATAACGGAAATGACATAATAGACAGGAAGCCAGGGGAAAAGAATGACGAATCTTATATTTGATATATGGACTGTTCCTTCTAAAGAAAAGTCTCTTTGTTTTATTTGCTATTAAATAATGATTATTCATTCATATTGAACTCTAATAGTTATGATCTTGGTTTTATAAGTTACAGACTATTATGATAAAATATTGCTCAGATTATCAAAGATTCTTTGGATTGCTTTAAAAAAAGATCAAAATTAGTTAATTTTCAAAAATAATATATTTTGTAGTAACATTGTAGATTTTCTGTTTCTTAGTGATTAAAGAGACAACATACAAAGTTTGAACAATATGGGTCAACATTACGGGGTTGCTCAACAAGCTCAAAGTCTTAAATTTTTTGTAAAATATAGTTTTCCGCAAATTTCTTGAAAATAGTGGGTGTTATAGATTTCCATAATAATTATTAATTTAAAGAAAATTTAATTTACTACCAGACGTATTTTTTATATTTTTTTTTACTAAAACAAAGTTTTCTGTAAAAACAAAGAAAAAATGGAGTGTGTAATGTTAGCATATTTCATAGCTTTTTTGTATCAATTAACTTCACTCGCCTGTACAAGATGACGTGTTCGCATCAGAGTAAAATAGTATTTTTAAGTTTAGTAAAAATTTGAATGATAAATCTAAAAATGACCTTGGTTGCATTCTATCAATTCAGAATTCAGTACAATCGGCGTTTACATCATATGATTCAGAGCCTGTACTGACCTATAAGAAATCGATTATGAAAAAAATAAATAATAATGTGTTTTTTAGATTTGCATCAACAAAACCTCTCAAAATTTTACTTTGTCTCTGATGCATTAATAATCCATTATATGCGTCATTTTGTACACAAGATATGTTTTTTTATGTACATATAACTCTCTACTTATTAAATTGATATGATTTAGTATACCAAAATAGTAAAGCTGGTTTACTAAGCTTTTATTTGATATGTTTGGTGTTCTAAAAATCGCTATACTTTAAAAGATATAAGCTAATACATTTTTGCACGTACTCTCCCAAAAAAATTGATCTTTTCATATGAGAATATACAATTACCGCTTGGTAACCACTGTTACCTGGATAGAAAGAGAAAGAAAAAAGAGAAGCGAGAGAGTATTTTGCCTCACTTCTCTGGCTTCTCTTTTTTCATTCTCTGTAACGCCCACCATTTTCAAGAAATTTGACATGAACGACATGAACACAAGTTAACCTCATTCAATATATTAATACTCTTAAAATATCATTTGAATATAAATAATAAATAAATGGAATATTTGTGATAATTATTTGGTAAGATATAACTATGATAGGAAGCAAAGAGAGAGAGATAGGTAAGTATGGGAAGAGATGATATAGGGTCATTAAGACTTGAAGTAGAGCCAGTGTCGCTTCGTGAACCGCTTGATATTGGATTCGTGAATGATTTCATCCTCTTCCCACTCCGGGATATGGAGAGAGCAAATTTCTGAAATGATGTAACAAACGTGAATGTAGAATATTTCAAAGGAGGCCTAAAAAGAGTACTTTAACACAAGTACTTTTATTTAAAACCGGACGGCGTTCCCTAAGATAAGCAACTTACATGATAGGTTGACATTGTAAATAAGGAATTACTGTTAGTTTTTTCAATTTGCAACCACATTTCCTTCTTTTTAAACATTTTATCCGGCAGAGTGGTGATCGATTTATCGTCAGACATACGGAAGCAAAATGAACATTTCGGATTATATTAGCATGAGCAGTTACTTAATAAAATTAAATTGTTTTTTATTCATCTATTAACACAATTCGTACATTAATGGAAAAATTCGCATCTCTGAGGTGATGTTCACACATAGAGAAGCATCCTATGGAAGCCCTGAATAGCGAAGCATTTATTAGCTCTCCACTCTTTGGGAAGGAGAGTAAGAGAAAGAACTTAAGAATGAGGTTGATGTGACATGACACAAAATAAAATTTAACAAAGCAAAAGTATGATCTAATCATTAGTCCGGCCTTCTTATTTGTAAGTATGAAAGATAATAGAGAATCCAATATCGATCCATCCTAATTAGCTTTAAGTATATCTTAAAAACAAAAATCTTATGTTTTCATCTAGATAACGTTCTGAAAAAGACTAGAAAATTTCAGGAGTCTTGATATTGCATCCATTTTATTACCACATAATAATTTATGGATTAAATAGTATATATTGCCCTGGACACATAAACAGAGCTCGAGTTACCAAATTATATTCAGAATTTCGTTGATTGTAGATTTCTGCTACCAATCATTTTGTATTTTTAATAAAATGTCCGAATGCCACTACTGATGGCACGACTGCAGATTTTATACAGAAAGAGCTGTATATTTATGAAACCTCTTATGTGAATGGCCTCATGTGAACAATTATTTGTAATGAGCGCGAATCAAAGATCATAACCCTTTTTTACTGGTTTTGTCTAAGACTATAATTTATTTCCATTCTTATCTTAATCTAAATACGACGCATAAAGTCTTTAATCGGTATATTTTAAGAAATTTACCGATATGGATTGGACAATCCTTGCTACACATAGTGATTTTTACGCTAGTGAATGCCAGTTTTGAAAATAATACAATATACCTATAATTATTTCAAATGACATTTTTTTATAATAATAAAAATACTTATATTCAAAGGGTTCTAAATCCAGATTCAAAAGATTAGCTCAATTTAAAGTATGTCTACTTCTTTTATTTTGTACATATCACTTAATAAAATAATAATAATATTAGTCGATCTGAAAAACATCAATCTAGACACGGAGTCGTAAATTAACTTAATACAAATATATATTTATGCATAAAAATACGGACCCATTATTGGTTATAAAACTTTTTCTGCGAGAAAATAAAGCAAATAATGGCAAAACATTGAATTGACCTTCTGTTAGGGGGGGGGGGGGGATAAATGGCCTAAAAATGGAAAAAATGGAAAATGATTACGCCCACTTCAGTGATGGTGCATTGGGTCATTTGAGAGATATTTGTATTGGAAGTTGGTACCTATCATGAAATAAACCCCCCACCCCACTCAAAAAACGAAATCGGACATGATTTTGGCCCCTTTTTTTCTCCCTTTTATCATTAAAAAAATAATATCTTAAGAGAACACTTTGGTTCACCTGTCAGATGCTGCAATGTTCTAATGTGATAATGTACATTTATATAATGAATCAATGCTCATCTGATGAAGTATTTGACAAGGATACAGTGCCAAGTACTAGAAGCATTAGGGCAGCTCTACAGCAAATTGAGGCCCAAAGTCTGTGTCTAGTTGTGGAAAAGCTTGAGGAGGAGAAGGAGAAAGGTAAAATGATCACACATGCATCGGACAGCACCACAAAGAAAGGTGTAGGCCAGTTCATGGTACAAGGGCTGCATGTGGGTCAAGATAGCCCATTTCCTCTGCCTATCTTATCAATTCACAGAGAGACCACTGAGGACATAGCAATGCAAGTGGATATGGGGTTCGAAATACTGGCGTCGGTCAGAGGAGTCAGTGTGGAGGATGTTTATAAACTTGTAGATGCACATATGACTGACAGCACAGAGCACAACAAAGGCTTTTCAAAACTGTTGGCAGAGATGTACAACCTGGAAACACCAGCAGGGCAGATCTTTTGTGGCACCCACACTACACTGGGCTTCAGCAGTGCCATGAATAAAGTGATGCGGTTGGTGGAGGCCGATATGAAGATGGAGCAAGTGCTACAGAGTTTCATGGTGGACCTGGATGTAGACAGCAAGAATGCCAGTGTGGCTGGACAGGCACTGGACATGTGCCTCAAGTTGGTGGCTCCTGAGTATTCCCACAAACCCTGGAACCGCTACAGGGAATTCCTGCTCTTCCTTGAGCAAAGGCAGGTATCCAGTGTGCTGTTTTCCTACAAAGACAGCAGGTTTGGATGTCTCTCCAGGGCAGCAGCAGTCCTAATATACCACTTTAACCATCTGACAGAGTTCCTGAGCCAGAACCTCACATAAACAACCGCCTGGCCTGCCTCGTCAGAGAAGTGATGGAGCTTCCCTATCTCAAAGTGGTCCTTGTGGCGTTCGCCTGCCTGGGTGTACACTTGGTGGAGCCTTCTATGCCAGAACCATAGAGAAAGATGCTACCCATACTCAGCTCAGGGAGTTCTACAAAGGACTGCATACAGGCTTGGGGCAGCCAATCAGCGACAACTACACAACGTTCACAACACCTGAGTATCCTGTAGTGTCTGACAAGCTTTTCAGTAGCGTAAAGAAGACTTACACGGAAGAGGTCCTGAACTCAGTGTCAGACGTGGCTGCCGAACACTTGGATGAAGTGAAGAAGCTGACAGATCTCATGCTACCCCATCTGAAGACTGTCCTGGCCAGGCAGAGGAGGGACTATGGGATAGATGAGGAGACCTTCCCAATGGACTACCCTGTCAGTGAACAGGCTAGTAACATTGATGGCACCCCTGTGCACAACATTGGAATGGAGAGACAATGTGGCAAAGTGGATTACAGACTGAAGAAGCTAGGCACACTGAATGCAGTGAGTAGGTCAATCATTTTACAAAAGAGCCAGGAGCTGAGGAATGGACAGGTTCCATCCTTCAGAGGATTCAAGGCAGCAGCCCAGGCGAAAAGAGAGGTCGAGCTCAACTGGACTGAACGCATGAAGGAAAAATTTGAGAGAGGGGCAGAAGAAAAGCAGGAAATGGCGCAAAGAAAGGAGAGGAGGAGATTAAACATGCTGGACACACTGAAATCCTTTGGTGGTCCCTTCACTGACAGTGGAGAAGTTGAAAAGTTCCTTGTGGATGAAAGTCTGAACAACAATGCAAAGCAGCAGAGAATGAAGGTTGAGGTTCAGTTTGCCAGAGAAAGCACCACACTTCTGCCTAAAGTCGATCCTATCTTCAGAATCCAGGTGACACTGCCCAGTGGGAAGAGGAGGATGAAAACAGCACAGGAGTTTGGAGATGCTCTCATGGCGTACCTAGGCAAGAGGAGTGACCGAACCACACTGGAATATGCAAAATTCCAAGAAAGTCTTGAAAGGCTAAGAGAAATATAAGATGCTACTTAAAACTGTTCAAGTTCAAAGTTCAAGTTCTTTCCATGTCTATGTGATGATTAAACTGTTTTGTATTTGAAATAAAAAAAATGCAAATGAGTTCAGTGTTTTAGTCTTGGCAAACTGAGGGCTGAACAGCTTAAAAAAACGCTCATTTTGTGTTCTTTTTCTATTTTAAAGAGGGATGAAGGATTATTTTCAAGATACAGAGTCCCTTTGAGGTGTAACAGTAGTTCTATTATTAGTGTTTATTAAATATCAAATGGGTTTGAAAGCATTGTTTCAACACTATATAGGCAAACAGTAAGAATAGCATATGCATTCCAGGCGGAATTTGCAGAAAAGGCCATTTTTTGGTTCTTTTTTTCATTTTCAAGGGGTGGGGGGTTATTTTCAAGATACAGAGTTAATTTTGGTGTCAAAGTTCTTGTATTTATAGTGTTAATCATATCCCAAATGGGCGTTGTGAAATTTTGAACTTGATGATTATCCCCCCCCCCCCTCCTTCTGTTTTAAAAAAAATGTGTAGTTTAAATATTTGACTGATTATACATTTCTAATTTTAATGGAACATTAAATAATAACTATGAATGAGTTAATGTTAAGTGAAAGAGGCTATCATAACGGAGTTAATTCAGTAATCAAGTTACAACATGATCGGTGGTAGCAAAGACGGATAATTATCGGTTTTTGTCTTGATTTAAAGTGATGTCCAATGATTTTGATTTTTCTTGAACTGCTTTTTTCTGATGAAAGGTTGGCAAGTGAGGAAAAAAGGACTTTTCCACTGAGATTTATCTCACTGCGCCCTCCATCCGAGCTCCAGTACGTTTCCAGGCAGCAAATTTCCTGCAATCTCATTTACTGACGTATGACTTGTCTTTGCGAAGAAGTTCATTGATGCAAAGATGTCTGTTCTCTGTATTCCTGTATGGTTAAATATTAATCAAATTAAATAGCCAAAATATCTACGTATTTAAATAATTTATCCAAACTATTCAACGGTTCTCAGACCTTTATCTCCATTACAATATTATAACATGCTCACATCTTAAACTCATGAGCGGATCTCCTTTTTTTGTTGTTCTCACTAGGTTATTATCCTCCTTCAAATCTCCAGCTTCGGGCCCTTTATATTTGAAAGGTACGACAAGTCTGTGTACACCTACCCTCAATAGCAAGGGTCATCGGATGGATCCTTGCACTCTCCTCTGTTCTCATGATACCCACATGTGCAATATTCGCGCTTTACAAAAAGCCTGGGAGCCTAAAACAGGTGAGAACCACCAGAAGTGTCCTAAAACACATCAATCCCTATGAAATCCATGCCAAGACTTTTATAGAGTGCGATTGGTTGAAAAACGTGAATAATTTAAAGATTTACCTAGTTGGCAGTTTTCAAATCTACAGAAAGAACTCAAGAAAGAGTGGAGACCCTTCAATTATCTTTTAACTTTTTTCTTCATAAAATAGGAAGTGCAATCAAGTGGATTTATGAATTTAAATAACACAGACAGAAAAAACTCAAGGAAAAGGTAGACATTTTTAACTCTCTTGAATATTGTCATAAATACCTATGATATGATATCGAACCCAATGAAGAAACAAAGTATTCCTCTGAAATAGAGCATGTCAAATCCGATTATCGGAGTTACAAAACAAAGGTAATGATTAATCCACTTCTCTGAAGCCCTTGGGAATATAGGTAGAGTTGGTTAATGCAGCACACAATTGTTAGTTTATTCTTTTATCAAGAAGACAACATACCAAAAAATATTATTAATTTCCAATATTATTTTAAAAAATAGTCACTAAACGTATTCATAAAAGTAAGTATCGTTTATGGGTGGCGGAGTATTTATTTTCAGTTGTTGTTGGAAGGGTAGTTTCAACTTCTGGTGGAGGATTCACGTTTTTTGGGCAAACACATCTCACATTCTGAATAGCGATGGCCCCAATTGGCTTACAAATAGAAAGACACACTAATTTTACACCCGGGAGACGACAAACGCCAAGACTTCATGGGTTTCCTGAAAGTTGAGAAATGGTATATATGTACATTTTGAGCTGGAGACTAATCATGTCAATACTTACACAGATAGGATTCTGTCTATGATGATGATGATGGTGTCTATGGTGATGACTCCTGTAATAGTAGCCTTACAAGCCTAAAGAGTTGAAATAAGAACATAGTAGAATTATCCTATGAAATTTGTGACTCGGTTGTTTACAATGAAAATGGACTAGAGCAGGGGTCGGCAACCTATGGCACGCGTGCCACTGCTGGCACGCAGAGGCATATTCACTGGCACGCGCCACGCTGGACCAACATCAGAAAAAAAAAAAAATTCTCAGACTGACAGCACGATAGTCCAATCGAATTCGCTCCTCAACGCTCTGCACTGAGCTCCCGCCCACTTTCCCACAGGCCCATAAATTACCCTACTACGACCTAATCAAAATCAAAGAACGTGGATCTAACTTGATCAAAATCAGTTAGCCGCCTAACTACCTGAGATAACAGATGACGGAGCCTCCGGCTAAAAAAACCAAAGCTAGGGCATTCCAGCCCTCCTGGACGGAAGAATATGGTTTTGTGGAAGTCAAAGATCGCGCTGTGTGCACACTCTGCTGTGACACTGTTGTGTGCCGAACTTCCAGCATTAAGAGGCATTTCGAGAAAAAACACGACGAACTGTATAAAGACCCCACCGAAAGAGCCGAAGCCGTTAAACGTGCCGTGGCTAGATATGGCAAACAATCCCGCTCTCTAAAAGTATTTGTGAACAGCCAAGGCAATGTCACAGAAGCCAGTTATAATCTGGCTAGTTGCATTGCTAAGCATGGGAAGCCGTTTACTGATGGGGAGTATGTAAAGGAGGCCTTTCTCAGCTGCGCAGAGACTCTTTTTGACGACTTGCCCAACAAAGACACCATCAAAACACGGATAAAGGACATGCCCACGTCGGCTCGTACTGTTCAGCGCCGCATCGATGACATGGCAGGTGATGTTCGAGCCCAACAAACGAAGGGACTGACAGATGCTAATGTTTTTAGCCTAGCCCTAGATGAGAGTGTTGACGTGAATGACATCCCTCGATTGGCTGTCATGGCAAGATACTGTGACATTGACACTACAACAGTTAGAGAGGAGCTCTGCTGTTTACAGCCCATGCCAGACACAACCAGGGGCGAGGACGTAGCCACAGCGATTACGCAGCATTTTGAGGATAGGGGAGTTGATATGAGGAAGGTGTTTGCTGTAACTACAGACGGCGCCCCTTCAATGGTTGGCAAGCAGAAGGGAGCTGTCAAACTAATTGAAGAAAAAGTTGGCCACCCCGTCATGAAATTCCACTGCATAATTCATCAGGAAAACCTGTGTGCTAAAATGTCCAATTCGGATTTCAATGATGTCATGGCTACGGTGGCAAAGATAATCAACTTCATTGTCAAACGGTCTGCGCTAACACACAGGCAGTTTCGATCCTTGCTGGAGGAAATGGACAGTGCATACGCAGATCTCCCTCTCCACTCGGCAGTGAGATGGCTGAGCTGCGGAAAAGTTCTCGAGCGCTTTGTAAGCTGCATCGATGCCATCAAGGTGTTTCTGGCAGAGAAAGGACAACATTATCCGCAACTGGAGGACGAGAAGTGGATTGTGAAACTTATGTTTCTTGCGGACATCACCGGACACCTTAACGAGCTCAATCTCAGACTGCAAGGCGCAGGACAAACTGTTCTGGACATGTTTGAAACGTGGAGTGCTTTTGTCGCCAAACTTGCAGTGTTCTCAGGTGACATTGCGTCCTCCACTTTCCGCTACTTCCGACACTTGAGGGAGTGGTCATCACAACGCAACACCAGCACCGCTGAAATAGCCGAATACATGCGTGAGCTGGAGGCGGAGTTCACGACCCGCTTCGTGGATTTCAGACGGTACGGTCCGATGTTCTCCTTCTTGATCAAGCCTGACAGCTTTGATGGACAGGACCTGGACGCAGCTCTGGTCGACTGGATGGATGTACTACAGGACGTGGAGATGCAGCTGATAGAGCTGAAGAGCTCATCACTGTGGGTGACGAAGTTTGCAGAGCTCCGAAAGCAATTGGAATCCATCCCTGTACAACAGCACGGAGCCTGCATCCTGCAATGCTGGGCGTCTGCTCCAGCTAAGTTCAGTTGTCTAAAGAACATTGCATTGGCCCTCCTCTCGGTGTTCGGCTCAACTTACTTGTGTGAACAGGTGTTTTCTCACATGAAAAGTGTGCTCAGCCCTACCCGCAGCCGTTTGACCACTGACAATTCTGAGTCATGTTTACAGTTGAAAGTGACAAACTATGAACCCCAGATAAGAAAGCTCAGCCAAGAAATGCAAGCACAGGGATCACACTGACTGGTAGGCAAGGTTAATTGTGGCATATAGCCTCAGCTCACACTGTTAAGTTGCTGTTTGTTCATATAAAATGCTGTGGCTGTTTGTTAGGGTATGCATGCCTAGGCCTACAATAATAATAACAATAAAAATAGTAGTGTAATGTTAGAAATGTATGGTTAAGATAAAAGTAGTAGGTCTAATAATAATAAAAATAAATAAAAATAATTATAACAGTTTTATAGGCACATTTTGTATGCAAAATAAAATTCCAAATTAGAACATATTCCCGTAGTTTGTGCGTGGTTTTTTTTACCATTATTGTTGATGGTGGCACACTGATTGATTAGAAATGTTGAAGTTGGCACTCCATGTCTCAAAGGTTGCCTACCCCTGGTTAGT
>CP045894.1:2671377-2682506 GCA_013387185.1 Caligus rogercresseyi
CCTTTGCCAGCAAGTTGAACAGTGTCATTGAGAGAATCTGGACTCTCGAAAAAACTAAATTCTACTCCATAATTCTGAAGAGGAGACATTGGAGCTCAAAGATGATCCCAAATCTTCTCGTGCGCTCCAATTACCTCTGTGGACTGCAAAAGGGTCTTCAACAAACTAAAGTTCTTTTGTCTGACCAGCGGAACCAGTCTGACAGAGAGGCATGTATGTAAGATATGCTCATGCTTCAGTGGAACAATAATTACATGACATAATTTTATTAATTAGAATATACATTATTTTTTTAACATATTGAGGCTTTTTTGCTTATTTAACCATTTTTTGCATATTTAGTCATTTTTTACTGCATATTTAGGGCGTATAGGGCATTGTTATTGTTCTAAATTATAACAACCCTACAATCACATTCTAGTAAGAAATCTCGGTTGGCTTCGTAAGTAAGTATATATAAGAGTTTATCAATATGAATTAACTTAGAAAGTCCGATGGATGTCAATTGATTCACCTTTTTAAGCAGCTTTTATGATGCTATGAAGACTAAAGTCTCAGGACTAGCGAAACATAATGATACTCATTTTGTGGTGTCATCATCTTTGGATTACTTGCTCACTCTACATCCTAAGTTGTTCACCCACAACTAAAATGGTCATAAACCTTTATTTGTTCATAGAATATATATTTACCATACTTATGATTCGTTCTTTCTCTTGACTCTTTTAATATCATACGTCAATTTCAGCAAATATCTCATTATTTATTGTTTGTAACGTTCATAACGTGACGTCAAAGTACTTTTTAGTCATACCATAATCCAATTGAAACATTGTAATACAATATTGTATCCCTTGAAGGAAAAAGGAAAAAGGCTAGATAATTAATTGCGTAAAGTAAATTAATAAAACCGTTTCAACAGATATGCCACTTTTTTCCTTGATTGTTTATATGATATATAAAATTACATTGAAATATTATATAAAGTAAAATAAGCATCATGGTTTATAATGAAAATCTAAACAAGAGGTTATCAATAGCAATATCATAACTTTTTAAAATATCCTATCAGTTTGTGGGAGGTAAGGGCAATTATTCTGCGGCAAAGATACGCGGCGTTGGACCTCAACATCCCCTCTGTCACCGATGGAAAGTGGAGTTGGGTTGCAGATGTAATTCGCTACTTCCCCTCGTGTTCCCTGCCTTATGGGAAAATAATTAAAAAACTTTTACACCAATTCAAGGAATAAAAATAGACAGATTTTATCGTTTATTTATGTTTTGTTTTATATTGTCAAGTTGTTTTATTATAATTGTATTTTAGTGTTCGTTCATATTTGATGTTAAAATTTAAAAACTAAAATGTTTAATTATGTTTTTACGCATTAACATCATTTTATTTGCATCCTGATTTTTTTGTGCTTGTATATATTATTATGAACTGTGGAAAAAAAATATTCTTTTGATTTTGATGAAGTTCACCGCAATGACCATGAATCCTCGGTGTCGGGGGGGATCTTGTGGGCGTGGGCGACGCATCCGGCGGCAGCAGAGAGCATCACAGATTGAAGAATGACGATTTTACAATTTTGTATATCAACTCTCTCTGTGGGCTTTGGAATTTGACAGAGAGAATTCTATTGCCTGACTTTAGGGAATGGAGCCCTTTTTTCTTTATGAGACCGAAAATGATCGTTGCTTTGTATATTTGTTATCACTTTCTAGCTTGCTCCTTGAGGTCTGCATTTATTTCCATTCAAAAATTTATGTATAAAAAAGTTTTTTTCTAATTACGCTCATAGATGATGGAAAATGAATAAAAATAAATAACTATCAACAACAGCCCAAAAAAACATACGACTAAATGGTTCAATTTACATTGCAATGATAGGGGGATGCAAGGAGGAGAAAAAGAAAAAAAACACATTCGACTTATTCGATAATTCTTTTATATTCTCTTCAAGTCTTTTAATGAGGGTATTAAAATACAATAATAATAATAATAGAATCCTCGTATTCAAATGTATTTATTTCCTTTCATTCTTCTTATTATTATTAAAGGAAATGAAATCATGGAAATGGGAGTCCTCCCTAAATGTCTATGAAGGGCTCATATAACTACTTTAAACGAAATAAAATTAGCTTACCGAAAGCATTTATGTTTATAAGTTTTTTGAACTTTGGGAAAGTGTTTGTTATAAGGGAATGAGGGTTGAAGAAGTCGATTTTATTCAGGGATAAATAAATAGAAAGAGATTTAAATAGAGAAAAATGACCTTATAGCAGTCCGGTATTCGGGAATGTCCGATATTAGGACATTTTGAATTAACATTATATTCATGTCTTTTGTGAATCTCTGCCTGTGTTCTCCTCCTTTCTCTTCTTTCAAGCAGAGTAGTGATAGCTACCTGTGTTGTAATCATGTATATAAAGGCAGCAATAAATGGACCCTCACTGAAGAACAACAATTCAACTTTACTCGTTATTGATCGGGAAAACTATTCCCGATAACGTCGGACTCTAGTAAGGGATCCTTTAGAAGGGATGCTTTGTACTTGAGCTGAGTATTTGAAATAGAAATGGCTAATACATCGAAATGAATGTTTTTTTGCTGATGATGAAGGCCGAAACCAGCCGCGGTAATGAATACCTGATGAATATCCATAATCCGGTCCGTCGGATTAATCTCAAAAGTCAAATCACAAGCATGGTTTGTGTGACAGAGGATTCTCTTGGCTTTAACGGGTTTGTGAGGCAGTAAGGAGTCCCTGCACATAAATATATGCCTACTGGAAGCTGTTTTCTATATCTTTGACTCATTTTTGCATTTACCTAACGTATGAGTCTAAGTGAAGAGTTCAACTTTTTTTAACCATGGTTTTGAAATTAAAAACCTTGATTCAGCTTTGAAATATTGTGATAGAAGGGGGAAAGGGGTCCCCCCCAGGACCTCCACTTCCGGCGCCCCTGTCCATAGTTATAAGATTCCATTCTGGGCAGCTAAAAGATAAGGTATATCGAGTCTCAATAATAATAATATATATTAAAGTTTGTGAAAGAAGTTCGCTTTCCTTAATTAAAACATGTAAATTAGTGTAAGTCTTATTATGAATTATACATTTGCTATAGTTTGTTTCATCAAACTTGGAATATGTATGCTTTTTTAAATAACCAATAAAATTGGCTGATCTTTTGTTTTCACAAAACCATGTAAAGATGTGGGGTGTTCATTCAAACTCGACACTTTACGTAATTACTTAGTGTCGAGTGGTGAAAATTCTCAAATAATTTATTCTTCTAAACTCACCTAATCTCTGTTGTGAATCCTCAAATGCTGGAAAGGCATTGTTTCTTCGGCCTCGAACAGAACAACAAATCATCCGAGTCCAAGGTACTTACCTTTAGTATGTTAAGGCCTGATATGTCAAAAGCTGTCCTCAACGAACCCCTGCATCCCTTCGAGCTGAGGAATATATTTTGTCGGTAACGGCAAAAATTGCAGCTAATCTTTGAAAATCCCCTCGCTGGAAGAAGGAGCAACGTGGACGTTTGACGGAAGAATCATTACATACTTCCAAGTCTCTCCCTCCAACACAAAAACTGATAAAAATTATTTCAAGAAGTAAGAGTAATACTTAGCTTCTGCATATTTCTTTGTTTTATTTTTTAATTTGTGTTTAGAGTTTTAAAATATTTAATAGTTCTGTATTGAATTGACTTATGATTTTAAAAGATAATTTATTGTATTTTATTTTAATATAATAGTTTATTGTTTGTGTTCCTCCCCAGAGCAAAAAATTTAAACTATAATGCTTATTTATGTTTTTATAACACATTTGTTTGGGTCTATGTAAATATCTCATTTTATTTATTAACATAATAAACGAACTAGTTTGAAAAAAAATGAAAACAAAAAGTAAATATATTATGATAACAAGTACCCATGGCTACCACATTTATACAATATTACATAACTTGCACGCATGGCACTAATTAAGTATAACAAAAAGGCTCTTCTCGCAAACTCACAGACCAACATGATTTTTTCCATTTGATAAAACAGCATCCCTTCTTTTTCTACGGCCAATTGTCCGAATCATTTGGCGACCAATTTAAGCAAACAAAATAAACAATCTTTGTCTATAAGAGCAATAACTTTATTCCATTCATATTAATATGTGGAAGATGAGAGGAGTCGAATCAAAGGATTCGCCAATGACGTCATGAATGTAGGCCACGACAAATTTAAATAAACAAAATAAACAATCTTTGTCTATAAGAGCAAAAACTTTATTCCATTAATATTAAAATGTGAAATAGGAGAGGAATCCATTCAAAGGATTCGCCAATGACGTCATGAATGTAGGCCACTGAAGAAAATACAATTTGTATTGATAAGGATGAGCTTCTTCTCTATGATTTGATGTTCAATATCCTCAACAGCTGCTGGGAGTGACGTCATACTTTGGAGCATAATGCCAACAGCTATTTTCATAACCCCTCTTCTTTTCCTTCAATTTTTTTTGTTGTCAAAGAAATCTCCATTCCCCAATCAATGATAGAAGAAGGTGTTTTGCCTATACAGCAACCTATATGTTTTGTAATCACGATCAATAGTCCTCATGTAGCTCTATATAATCTTTAAAATAAATAAGAACACGATTTTTCATAGTTTTTTTATGAATCGCACAATATATACATATATCTATTTACATCCATATAATAGTAAAACATGTCACAAACATGTTTTGAAGCTATGCAAAATAATGATGGATTGATCAAAATATATATATTTTCTCCGCGGTGGTAAAATAGATCTAATTGATTATTAAGTAATCTCTTATGTGAGAAAGAAGAAATAGTGTATGTTTATAATTTATGTATAGAATCTTAATGTAATTGTAAAAACAATGATTTTGAATCACGTCATCATGAGTGATGTTTTGAAAATGTGCACATTTTATGATAAAGGCATCCCTATTTTTATTATCTGTCGAATAAAAAAATATAATACATCCTTTTTATCTTAGAATGCATGCCTCCTATCGGTAAATCACAACAATTATGATAAATATAGGTAATTGATATGTTCGGACATCTCCATTTACGTCATCAGCCTGGTTGAGATGCCTTGGCTACTTACCTAAAGGAATTATAGAGTACTCTTATCTTATTAACATATATATTATCCCCTTGGATAGTTTAAAAAGAGACTTACATTCTGATTGGATTCACACTTTGTGTCAACGAGGAGCACCATGGGTGCTTCCCATGATGACTATACAAAGGCTTTAGAGTAAGTGAATAATGCTAAAGACTATTTAGAGTCCAGTGACGTCATTAGGAAAATAACGAGTGTTTATTTTAAGAGATGATCAAAAACCATAGAGATATAAAGATAGAGAGAGCTTATTCCCTCCAATAGCAGAAAACATCGTTCAGCTGTATTCTGGACACAAAAACGTATTTCCTGAAAGAATCCATAGAGATATACAGATAGAAAGAGCTTATTCCTTCCAATTAGCAGAAAAAAACATCGTTCAGCTGTATTCTGGACACAATAACGTATTTCTCTGATATATCCATAGAGATATAAAGATAGAGAGAGCTTATTCTCTCCAATCGCAGAGAAACATCGTTCATCTATAATCTGGAAAACATGACATATTTCTCTGAAGAATTCAATAACCTCTCTATGTCGTTATATCTCTATGCCAAAAAATACTAAAATTATAATAATAGAAAAAATGTGTATGCAGTAATTGGTACAGAGAGAATAAACGCTCAAAAATGGGTATATAATGAAAATATTAGATAAGGACGATAAAATAAAGAAAGGCATCAGGATAATAATTTTTTCTTGTGCTCTTGAGTCCATTAAACATTAAATATTCGTATTGGGTTAATAATAATCATATCAAGACGTATTTGCACCATTGCAAAAAAAATGAATGGTAAAAATATTCAAGGGCTTATATTAGTGAGTTGATATTTTGTAGACAAATATGTGTATATATTATAATGCTGACCAACAAATCATATCTTTCATATTTTTTATATCGCTAATGAGTTAATTTGAACGTCATACATTAAGTGTAAGAAGAAAATATGATAAGAAACAGTAATTTCCTAAGATTATGAACAAACAACCTTAACTAAGCCCATGAGATAGTTGTAATCATTTAAAAAAGTAAATCGCGTATCAATGTATTACAATGATGCTTACCTATAAACATATAGACAGCACGAGGATACAAAAGGTATCTCGGTAACATTAGGGTTGGGTAAATCAACAAAAGTTTTTAAAGCCCAGTGGTTTCTATGGGCAAATTTTGTGTAGAATCCAAATCTGGCAAATTTTTTGATCTCAGTTGATGTCTTACGTCGCTAACACTCAAAAATTCAAAATGGCCGCAAACATGACCTATTTTTAACCATTAAAAAATTAGTACTTCCAGTATGTCTATATAGGTTTTCTTGTTCAAGGAATTAAAAAATAACACTATTAAGTCAATAAATCATTTTTATTAAGAGATTCACAGAATATTTATTAATTTTTTAATACAAATTGGAGGTACAAATAGGATTTCAAAATATTAACATGAAGCACCATAACAATAGTTCAGTATCACATATCTATATAACACTATTCCCTCACACTTAAACATTGTTTGAGCAGTGTGTTACATCTATAATCAGATCTGACTCTGGCTTGATATAATTCTTAATTGATTGTTTTAGTTCAGCACATGAAAACTTTTCCATTTTAAATCTCCCGTCCACTTTGATTCTTCTCATTTGACGAATATCTGGTGCCAGTGTAGCTCTTAAGTAGCCCATCTCTGACAGCAATTGTTTTTCTGTCAGCCTTTCATTCAAGTCAAGAGAATCTCTTGTAACTGGGCCTTGTGTCCCTTACACATATCAAGTAACTTCATTGTCCTTTCGCTTTTTTTCTTTTGAGCTGCTCTTTCTTAGCGCTATTTTTTTTTGGAGATTTTGACGGTGTGCAAATAGTTGGATTCAACGGTTCTAAAAGCGGTTACATTTGTTGACGTTCTTGCCCATTTCCATCGTTTCTGCTTTTCATCGTTACTCAGCTTTGAGAAGGATGGATCTGTTAATAACCTATTTGTGGTCACAACATTCTTGCGAGAATGAGTGTGAACAGATGTTGATCCTCCACTTGCTGCAATACGGACATCTAATTTTGCAAATTCTGACTCACAGCCCAAGTTTGTAAGTGGAGCGAACTGTAGTTTGGTTTCATCAATATCAACAGACCTTTCCTCACTATTGGTTTGCCGGAAAAAAATCATTTCTGCCAACTGTCGCTCTAGTGTATCTATCACCTCATCAAGTATCGCGCCATAAAGTCTTCTTTGTCCATCATCTGTACGTACAAGATTATCTCTTTTCCGCTTCAGGTCTGGTAACTTTTGTTGAAAGAATGATCGTATTCCGGCCCAGTTTCGATTTTTTCTTTCTTCTTCATCACCTCGTCCATCTATCCCTAGAAGATCCAAAAGGGAAAATGAAATCTCCACCGAGGTTTTCATATATTTGGACACAGCAAAGAACCCATTCATTTTGTATATATGTCGAAACTGCTAATACTAGCTTGTTTGCATTGCTATTGCAAGAGCGTCAAAGAAATATATAACTGTCTACTTGACAAAAAAATATTGGCTATTTCTGCAATTCTTCCTAATCTATTGACTTTAAAGCCTTTGAATCCATCATGCTTGATTCCTTGCAACTCCATTCACGAGGTATACTCATTATATAATGAAACAGAGTATGGCTAGGGGATAGCAGCTTCGAGATTGCAATCAGTGCTAGAGTGTGAACACTGGATCCTGGAGATGTTAACACCTTTTCACCAACATTTACGTTTAATAATTTCTGAACTCCAATTTTTTGCTCAGTGTTTTTAAATACTTTATGGCTGCATGATCTACACCCAATATGATATGAGCCGAGCATTTGAGAATCTTCTCTTCAGTCACACCTAAATGTTGTAGCATTGTAAAACAATCACCTGCTCGATCTGTTATTCAAAAATCTATGGAGCTTTTGTTATCTTCAACATTGGAATCGGCTAACAATGCTAGACACTTCAACTTAAATTCATATGATGCAGCATTGTCAGCTCCAGAATGGCTATCATTCTCTGTATACCCAGTTGTCATGGTTTTTTGTGATCTACCAGGACCTGAGATAGTGATATGGTCAGCCTTTACTTCGTATAGCTTGTGACCTGCTGCTTTGGCTGTATCATCTAAACCAACCTTAATACATCATCATCACCTTTATTCAACAGTTCATCTGCTACCATGAGGAAATTCATATAGAAAAATCTTCCTTATCTTAAAAAGGGTTGGTTTAATCATGTTTAAGCTGTTATATTTGCAATCCTTGCCCTAAAAACCCCTAGATAGACATCTTACGTATGGGGTTTGTTGTAAAAAAATCAATTTTCACTGAAATTAAGTAATTTTGGCGGCCATTTTGAGCTTTTGAGTGTTAACGACGTCAAACGTCATCGTATGTCAAAAAATTGTCAGATTTGGAATTTGCATACAATTTGGTCATAGAAACCACAAGGCTTTCATTCATTTTCACAAAAAAGGCCAAATTTGCCAAACCTAGTAACATATCAACCTCATTCGAGCAGAAAAAGTAATGGAGTCATGAAGTACATATCGCTTTAATCGTGCGCACTTAATGTTATTCTTAGTGTTGAAACTTTCATATGATTCAGAGTAGTTGTCTTATTTTTGTTTTATTTGAAACTTCTCCAGATTATATGACGAGATAAAGAGCTTTCGTATGTTCCTTCTTCTCTCTCCTTCATAAATTTCAACCTTGAGCGGGAGAGACCTTAATGACCTTCAACTATACGATGACCTAAGTCAGCTTCACGACACAATAGTTATATTCAAATACTTTCTTTCTGAAGACTGAGATGATCCTGTTACTTTTTTCCAGTTTGTTTAGCTTTCTTTGTTTTGGCTGCTGTCCGAATCTTTTCTAAAGAAATTAAGATCATTTGTGTTTTGCCCATATATGCCGCTCACTTCAAAGTGGACTTGTTCTAAAATGCACTGGGATTTTACAAGGTTGCTATCGGATGATCTGAAATTATTTTTGGCTTAAGGAAGGACTTTATTAGAAACGAGACTCTCTTTTTGGATTTTCATTACTTGTAAAGGAAGGAAGATAATTTGCTATAGCACTTTGACACCACAAAATGAGCATTGAGGCAACATGTAGCATAAAATGATCACATCTGGGAGATAAAAGATTTATAAAAATCTAAATCGATCGTACTTGCGACTAAGACTCTGACGTTCAGTGAAACTATTGATGAAATCACGCCATTATTTATACATTTCTTCTCAGAGATGACTCAGATTTAAGAGAAACAACTAAAAAGGCTAATCTCTTGAGATTATAATCCGATTTGATCCTGAGAACATAAAAGTGATCCGGTACTATATTTATGTATACATATTATCGTGTCGATAGTAACTAAGGGATTCTCCTTCTATTACAAAGTGTAATGGGGGAGTAATCAATATTGTTTGAATATTATAAATATGTTTACAACGTCTATGTCATCAGGATTAGGCTCTGAAAATGTTGGGGGCGCAGGTTTGAATCCCAAGAGGGGATGGTCAATTTTGGTCTACCTCATTGATAAGATCCTAGGTTCGATAGACTAATTTTAATGCCATAATGCTTATCATATCCTGTCGATACAATCCTATCGAACCATAAAGGCAAAAAAACGAATGTACAATGTTACCAAATCTTTGAAGCCATTTGCTTGAATTTGCCTTTTCAAAACTTTTTTTTAAGTTTCATTATATCTATATATTATATTATATATAGATATATATATATATATATATGATTATATATATATTTATCTAATATATATATATAATATATATTATATATAATATATATACATATTCCTTTTCTTCATTATTTTATTTGGGCTTCATTTGTCCTTTTCTGCACACTTCATTTATTTATTTGATCCCTCATATGTATCAAGATATACATACATGAGTATCATTTTGCATCCTCATCTTTTTCAAGCCTAATAAACAAAGAAAGCGGGAGATAGGATGATTCATCAAAATGTAAATGACACAATGAAAGCACCCACTGGATGCCCATTGCACAATGGACAACTGCTATAATATATTACTATTATTATTATTTCTTGTCTTACCTCACACCCTCGTCCCTAAAAGGAGATGAAAACTGATGATGATAGCTCCATGATGAGTCCCGGGAGTAAATGAAGTGTAAAGGAATCCCTATAAATGTTCCTTTGGGGACATATATCCAATTTCAATTTTCAATCAGGGTAAACGCCTTTTTTCTGCGTGGAAGTCTTGAACAATCACTACCACTAATGATTATTGGAATAGTACCTATTTAACATGACTATTGACTGCTTAATCCACAACTTATTATTGTATATTGTGGTAGCAATTGCATTTAGAGAAATATGAAATAAGGATCTTTCTAGTTGAAATTAAATTATATACTTTATTGCTCATATTGCTGACGAATGCGAGAGGTCAAAATAAGTTTTACAACTTTTTATATGACACACATCTCTATCATAATTGTAGGAGAAACCATTCAAACAACTTGTGACGTCAGTAATGTAGTTAAAATGGCTGCCACGTAAAGCATATGACGTAAAAAAGAATTATGACCTATATTGTAATATAAAACTGAGGAACCGAAACAGGGAAGTCCTACAATATTATACCTAGATGTTTTTGGCTATGATGATTCCATAGGAACATCTTAATTTCATTGCCTTGCGTCCCGGGGTCATTGCAAGTGTTCCGTTTTCTACTCTGAGGTATTTAGACTTTGACTGGGATAATAACATCTTATTTGATTCATCAGCTGCCTACTCCGACCTTGCTCTTCCCTTCTCTTATAGTTTATATGGTGCATCCTGTTATTATTTAGGTCGTTTTTTTTCTTAACAAAGTTAAATCGAAACATTGAACGTAAGAAATATCCGGTCAAATAGGTCTCTTCTCTTGCTTCCCATTCAATTAACCTTCTAGTAGAAGCTCTACCAAACATTA